>PVKH010042941.1:0-10770 GCA_004027955.1 Chaetophractus vellerosus | reverse complement strand
TGCTCTCAATCTGCTTCTCTCAGTCTGCTTTTCTATTTGAGACCACGCCCACCGAGGGGCAGGGCTCAACATCTCACTGACCTGGCAGTTAACGCCCTACTCACAACTCAATCATGCCCAGATGAACAGACCAGCTTACAAACATAATCTAATCTATATTTTTGGAATTCATAATTAAATCAAACTCAAACCATTACACAGACATAAAATGAAAAAACATTGTAAGAGACAAAGAGGGACACTATATATTAGTAAAAATGGTAATCTTTCAAGAAGAAAGAGCAATCATAAACTTTTATGCACCCATCCAGGGCACCTCAAAATACAAGAGGTAAACAGTGTAGAAACTAAGTGGGGAAATAGATACCTCTCCAATTATAGTAGGGGATTTTAATACACTTTTATCACCATTAGACAGAACATCTGGACAGGGAATCATTAAAGAAAGACTCTGAATAATACATTAGATGATCTGGAACTAATAGACATATATAGCACCCTACACCCAAATTCACCTGGATATACATTCTTCTTATGTGCACATGGATCATTCTCCGAGACAGACTACATGCAAGGTCACAGAAAAATTCTCAATGAACTCAGAACAACTGAAATTATACAGAGTAATTTCTCTGACCAGAATGGAATGAAGCTGGAAATCAATAAGGGCCAGAGAACCATTTCAGGGACAAAGATATGGAAGTTAAACAACACACTCTTAGTAAAACAGTGGGTCAAGGAGAAAATCTCAAAGGAAATCAGTAACTACCTTGAAATGATTGAAAATGACAATACAGCATATCAAAGCTTATGGAATGCAGTAAAAGCTGTACTGAGAGGGAAATTCATTGCCATAAGCACATATATCAAAACGGAGAAAGATCTAAAATTAAATACCTAATAGCACAGCTGGAGGAATTAGAAAAAGAAAAACAAACCAACCTGAAGCAAAGTAGAAAGAAGGAAATAAAGATTAGAGAAAAACTAAATGAAATAGAAAGTAAGGAAACATTTGAAAAAGTAAACAAAACCAAAAGCTGGTTCTTTGAGAAGATAAATAAAACTGACAAACCCTTAGCTAGACTAACAAAGTAAAAAAGAGAGAAGATGTGAATACACAATAAGCAAGGAGGAAGATATCACCATCGATCCCACAGAAATAAAGAGTATCATAAGAGGATACTTTGAAAAATTATATGCCAACAAGGATAATTTAGAGGAAATAGACAAATTCCTAGAAACACACAAGCAGCCTACATTGACAAATGAAGAAATTAGTGAATTCAACAGAACAATCACAAGTAAAGAGATAGAATCAGTCACCAAAAACCTCCCAACTAAGAAGAGCCCAGGATCAGACTGTGTCACAGGTGAATTTTGCCAAACATTTCAGAAAGAAATAATAAGAATTCTGCTTAATCTCTTACAACAAATAGAAGTAGAAGTAATAATGCCTAACTCATTCTATGATGCTGTAGCCATTTGATGTAATTATGAATTCCAAAAATGGATATTGAATAATGCTTGTAAACTGATCTGTTAATTTGGGCATGATTAAGTTATGATTACGGTGTTGACTAGGCCACATCAGTAGAGTGTTGAGCCCCGCCCCTTGGTGGGTGGGGCAATCAAATATAAAAGGCAAGGCAAAGGACAGAGGGAACAGATTTGAGAAGCAGTTTTTGAGAAGCAATTCTGATGTTGGAGAGGATTCCCCAGGAAAAGGGAAGTGAATCATTCACCTCATAGTCTACAGCTGCCCTTGTGTAGGAAGTGGAAGAGCTAAGCCTGGTTAGAAACACAGCACTGAAAAGAGAGGACCCCAGGAAGCCTGAATCCTGGCAAACGTCAGCAGCTGTCTTGCTCCAACAAATGGCACTGGACTTTGGTGAGGGAAGAAACTTATGCTTTGTGACCTGGTAACTGTAAGCTTCTACCCCAAATAAATACCCTTTATAAAGACCTACCAATTTTTGGTATATTTGCAAAGGCACCCCTATGGCTGACTAATACAGATGCCAACAGTACCTTAATAGCAAAGCCAAAGATGCCACAAAGAAAGGAAAATTATGGACCAATCTCTCTGATGAGCCTAGATGCTAAAATCCTCCACAAAATACTTGCTAATCATATTCAACAACCTACCAAATGAATTATACACCATGAACAAGTGGGTTTCATTTCAGGTATGCAAGGATTCTTCAACAATAGAAAATCAATCATGTAATACACCACATAAACTGATTAAAAGAAAAAAATCACATTATCATTTCTATAGATGCAGAAAAAGCTTTTGACAAAATACAACACCCTTTCCTGATAAAAACTCTACAAATGATAGGGATAGAAGGAAATTTTCTGAACATGATAACGGGCATATATGAAAAACTTACAGCTAACATCATATACAATGGTGAAATCCTAAAAGCTTTCCTTCTAAGATCGGGAATAAGAAAAGGACGCCCACTATCACTGTCCCTATTTAATCCTATTTTAGAAGTACTTGCTCAAGCCCTGAAGGAAGTAAAAGATATAAAAGTCTTCCAAATTAGAAGGAAGAAGTATAAATTTCACTGTTTGTAGGTGACATGATCCTATACATAACCCTGAGAATTCTACAAGAAAGCTTCTGGAGCTTATAAATGAGTTCAGTGAAATCACAGGCTATGAGATCAATGTTCAAAAATCAGTAACATTTCTGTACCCCAATAACAAGCTATCTGAGGAGGAAATCAAGAAAAATTACCATTTACAATAGTAACTAAAAATAAAATACCTAGGAATAAACCTAACTAAAGATGTAAATGACTTATATACAGAAAACTACACAGCACTATTAAAGGAAATTTTAAAAAATTAAATAAATGCAAGAATATTCCCTGTTCATGGATAGGAAGACTAAATATCATTAAGATGGCTATCCTATCCAAACCAATCTACACATTTAATGCAATCCCAATAAAAAATCTACACAGCATTTTTAATTAATCAGAAAAACTCTCTATGAAATTTATTTGAAAGGGCAAGAGGCCCTGAATATCAAAGACATACTGAAAAGGAAAAATGAAATTGGAGGAATCACACTACCTGCCTTTAAAGCATTATACAAAGCTACAGTGGTCAAAACTGCATGGTATTGGCACAAGGATAGACATACTGACCAATGGAACCGAATTGAGAGCTCTCATATAGATCCTCATATATACAGCTATCTGATAATTGACAAAGCCACTAAGCCCACTCATCTGGGAGAGAATGGTGCTTGGCGAACTGGATATCCATATCCAAAAGAATGAGAGAGGAACACCATCTAACACTAACAAAAATCAGCTCAAGATGGATCTAAGATCTAAATATAGGAGTCAAGACCATAAAAACCTTGGAAGATAATGTAGGGAAGCATCTACATAACCTTGTAATAAGAATTGGCTTCATGAACTTCACACCCAAAGCACTAGCAGTGAAAGGAAAAATAGATAATGGGACCTCCTCAAAATTAAAACCTTTTGCATGTCAAAGGAGTTTATCAAGAAAGTGAAAAGTCAGCCTACCCAATGGGAGAAAATATTTGGTAGGTAACCATATACCTGATAGGAGCCTAATATCCAGCATATAGAAAGAAATCCTATATCTTGAAAATAAAGTGACAAACAACCCATTAAAATGGGTAAATGGTTTGATTGCTTCTCCAAAGAAGAATAAAAGTGGCTAAAAAGCACATGAAAAGATACTCAACATCATAGCTATTAGGGAAATGCAAATCAAAACTACAATGAGATACCATCTTACACCCATTATACTGGTGGCTATTCATAAAAAAGAGGACTACAATTGTTGGAGAGGATGTGGAGGAATGGGAACTGTCATCCACTGCTCATGGGAATGTAGAATGGTCCAGCCATTGTGGAGGACAATTTGACATTTCCTCAAAAAACTAAATAGAGATCTGTCATAAGACCCAGCAACAATGCTGGGTATATACTCAGAAAAACTGAAAACAAGGACATGGATAGAAATATGCACATGAACGTTCATAGTGGCACTATTCACTATAGCCAAATCTAGAATCAACCCAAATGCCCATTAACAGATTAATGGATAAACAAAATATCATATATACATAAAATGGAATATTACCCAGCTATAAGAAGGAATATAACACATGGGATAATGTGGATAAATCTTAAGGACCTTATTTTGTGTGAAGCAAGCCATGCACTGAAGGACAAATATTATATTACCTCTCTGATATGAATTAAGCCAATTGAGCCAACTCAGAGAGCTAGAGTCTGGAAGACAGGTTTACAGGAAATAGGAAGGGAGAAGAAGGGTGTTAGTCAACACTCATGCAGGCAAAATTTATGAAAAGGTGGAAGTGAGTAGTTGTGCATTAAAGATATATGACAGGGGTGTAGAGATACTCCTGGGTTGGGTGAAGTAAGTTTGACAAGGGGGATAGGGTGGGGAGAATGTGTTGGATCATCCAAGGAACTGGGAGAAAGGTTGCGGGAGGGAATAGGTGAACACTGTGGATAGGTAGGTATGTTGGTGAAACCACAGTGTTGAGAAAACTCTGTTGGCAATATGACAAGGAATCATTACTGGTTTAGGGTGTTGAATGGGGGTGGCTTTTGGGACAGGGCACACCTGGGACAGTCATCTAGAGAATGTGTGAGTGATCATTTGGTCATTGTGTGCAGTATCATTGGGGGCAGACACACATAATTAGTTGGAAGAAGTTGTACTCCCATGCTGGGGAGGCCTGATATGTTCTCAAACAGAGTGTGTGTGTGTCTCTCAGGAGCATGGGCTGTTCTTAATAGAGGACAGACTATTGTGTCCAGCCCTCAGCATTGTTGCATGTATCTCAGAATTTTGTCCTAAAAGGAGTGAAGCCTGGTGGTCTCCTTGGGCCCCAAGGTGAGGGGGAGGGAGGAATAGAAGAGATTGAAAAGGTGGTAATTGGGGGCAATGGAAGTGTTCTGCATGATCAGGCAATGATGGATACAGGCCATGTGAAATTTCATCAAAAAATTATAAAATTGTATGGTCTAAAATGTAATCCATAATGTAAACCATTGACCATGGTTGGTAGATATGTTTCAATATTTACACATCAGTTGTAACAAATGTACCATTCACATATAAAAAGATTATTAGTGGGGAAGAGGAAAAGGAGGAGGGTGTTGGGTATATGGAAGTCCCTTATATTTTGTATATAAACTTACTGTGACCTAAAAATTCTTTAAAGACAATATTTTTAAAAAAGTAAGACACTGGGGAAGAAATGGAAGAAAATGCCACTGTACATACAGGACAACTGATATTAGACTGATGGAAGGAAAAACGTCAAAAGAATAATTCATTTTATTTTATTTTTTAATGTTTCTCATTTTTAATACCCAATCTTTTTTACTTTATTTTAGTTTTACTTTCTCTAAAGTATTATGTATTTTACCTCTTAAGTTTAAACCCATCAATATTATTTCATTTCCTATTCATCGAATTTGGCAATATTCCTGGCTTCATTTTTGAACAGGTTTTGGATATCAGAAGGGTTACAACAATGGCAGTGGGGGATCAATGGGGTGGGGTGTCAGGATGGGGATACATGGGAGGAAGGTCACCTGGACATACATATAAGGTATATAAATATGTTCAAATGTTCATGGAGCATTGGCACAGTGGGTGGAGATTCACACAACTGAAAGGTTATTGAATTCCCATCCTGGGGAGCTCTGCCATATTCTTTAAGGAAATGGCAAAAAGCCCCCAAGTGCAGGGGCAATGACTAGTGATGAAGTATGATCCACCATTGGGCCCTTGATGCTGATGACTATACCTGTGAGCCTTTTGGTCTTGAATTTGCAACTTAGCCTAGTGTTGGAGAGTGCCTAAGGGTTGCCTCCTGATAGCCTCCTTTTTACTCAAATATGTCCTCTCTCTAAGCCAAACTCAGTATATGAATGCCTTACCTTCTCCCCAATGTGGGACATGACTCTCAGGGATGAAGCTCCCTGGCACTGAGGGATTACTACCAAGCACTGGCTGGTGATACAACTGGAAAAAGACCTAAATAAAAGGGAAAGAGTAAAGACAAATGAGTGTATATTGATAAAAGATTTCAAAGTAAGTCAGGAGGTCATTAGAGAGGTAACATTTATGCATGTCTCAGCAGGGTCTCATAGATGGCCAAGGTAGATACTACGCCAAAGAGTGGGGATCCTGAGGGCTCTGGAGACACCCAGGCCCTACAGTCATAGCAGATAGCTCCAAAGTTTGGTGCCTTGCCAGTGACCTTACTTTGGAGTTTGTGCTCCAACTAATTATAAAAAGCTATCATAGGGTTACAATTTACAATATCAGATATCCAGAGATGGAAGAAGTGTAAAAATGGGGAGCTGATGCTTACTTTGCACAAAATTTTTCATTATGTTGATAACAAATATTTGGAAATGGATAGAAGTGATCATAGCATACTATTGTGAGTGTAATTGTTGGCAGCAAATTCTGTGTGTAAATGTGATTGAAGGGGAAACTTTGGGTTACATATGTAACTAGAAGGAAAGCTAGAGGATAAAACGTGTATAGCACATTGAGCCATCTAGTGATGATGACTACTGTTCGTAGAACAAGTACAAGAAATGCACATCACTATTACAGGTACTAACAATAGGGTGGAATATGGGGAAAATATACTAATTCAAACTCTGGGCTTTTATTTAGCAGTAATATTTTAATATTGTTCCTCCACTGCACCAAAGGTAGCAAACCAATGCAAAGTGTCAAAAATAGGGGGAGATATGGCAATGTTGTATTTTTACTGAATTTATACAAACCTACAAATTGTCTAAAAAAATCACCACAATAAAAAATATTTTGTTATATGAAGGAAATCAGACACAAAGTACTAAAAATGGTAGATATGGATATCAGAAGGGTTACAACAATGGCAGTGGGGGATCAATGGGGTGGGGTGTCAGGATGGGGATACATGGGAGGAAGGTCACCTGGACATACATATAAGGTATATAAATATGTTCAAATGTTCATGGAGCATTGGCACAGTGGGTGGAGATTCACACAACTGAAAGGTTATTGAATTCCCATCCTGGGGAGCTCTGCCATATTCTTTAAGGAAATGGCAAAAAGCCCCCAAGTGCAGGGGCAATGACTAGTGATGAAGTATGATCCACCATTGGGCCCTTGATGCTGATGACTATACATACATTTAAAACATAATTATAAATAAATCTATAGAGACAGAATCATATTAGTGGTTATGTAGGGCTGGTAAAGGACAGAGTAATTGAGCGGTAACCTGTCATTTATGGGGGTTTCCATTTACAGTGATGAAAATTTCCTAAAATTAATGGTGATGATGAATGCACAGCCCCTTACTATATTGAGAGCCATTGATTGCACATTTGGACTATGTGTATGACTATATCTTTTTTAAAAAAATTATTGAAGTATATCAATTACACTTGCACATACATAAATAATAAGTGTTCAGTAAACATTGTGGACTTACAAAACAAACATGCATAACATCATACAGGGCTCCTACACATCACCCACTATAAATACTTTGCATTGCTGTGAAACATCTGTTAACAAATTATGAAGAATCATCGTCAAAGTACCACTGCTAACTATAGTCCATATCTTATTCCCCTATACTTTATTTTTAAGGATTTATTTATTTGTTTATTTACTTTTATCCATTTTTACACCCCCCCCTCATTTTTGCTGTTTTTGTGTCCATTTTCTGGGCAGCTAACTATCTGTGTCTGTTTCCTGCCCTCTCTTCTCATCCTTCTCCTCCTGTCTTCACTGGGATTCACTCCACAGAACATCCAATGTGGGAGAGAGGCATCCAACAACCTGTGCCATCTTAGTTCTGGGTTTTTTGGTGCATCTCATCTTGGCTCTCGCTTGTGCCACTCTCCTGTTACATCTTCATCTCACTGCGTGGCTCACGGGGCCTGACAAAGCACCCATGCATGGGGCCTGGTGGTGCACCCACTCACAGGGGCCTGATGGTGCACCCGTGTACATAGCCTGGGGGGCTCACCTGCTCACAGGGCCCTGTGACTATATCTTAATAAAAGTACTTTAAAAAAATTGCTCCATCAACACACAGAAATACAATAAAAGACACAGTCCCCACCTAAAGACATAGAGTTTCTAGACAGGTGTATAGTCCTAGTAGCTAACAGGGAATAAGCAACTGGGAACACTGGATATTGGTGGAGATTGGTAGTATGAAATATGGAGAACAAAACATGCATCCTGAAATAGGGAATGATGAAATAGAAAAAATTATAGAGTACATTGTGAAAAATATATTATTGCCTTCAGTAAGATAAGGAAATTAGGGATAGGGATGATAGGATATGTATACATAAGTGCATGTGTATGTATGTATTTGTATATACATATATGCCCATGTTCATATGTATGTCATGGTTGCTGCATGCACCACTACACAGACAACAACACCAACAGGCCCATAGCATTCATGACATGGCTCTTCTGAAACTAGTGGTAGGAGGAGCACCTACATCCACCTTGGAAGGACTTTCAACAGAAACAATATGTTTTCTGATCCCTAGAAAGGCACCATGAAACCAACTATGGTGGTTTGAGGCTCCTTTGTAGAACTCAGAAGAGATCATGTCCATAGAGGTAATCCATCCCTATGCATTATAGGTGGCAACTCTTGATTAAATTTCTTCTGTTCAGGACTTTAGCAAGACCCAGGGTGGGCCTTAGTCCTCCTATTTGAGTGCTTTTTAAATGGTGGAATAAAAGAAGCAGAAACACAGAAAAAAAGTTGCAAAACAGATATTACCCAAGAGCCTGAATGAGAGAGGTCCCAGTGGCTGAAGGATGAAATCAGCAGAGCACACACAACTATGAAAAGAGGACCCAGAGAGGTCCAGAGATTAGGGAAGAAATAAGCTGTATATCTGATTGCCCCTGGTTGAGCTCAGGAAGAAAGTAAGTCTGAAAGAGAAGGCAGAGGCTCAAATTGGAAGAGATGATACTGTATCTTGCCACAAAGCAGGAGTCCAGGATGCCCATCAGCCAATGTTCAGGAAGACAGCATCTCAGATGATGCCTTGAACTGGACATTTTCACATCCTCAGATGTTAGCTTTTAGCCTAATAACTTCCCAAAGTAAAAGCCAAACTATTTCTGATATATTGCTCCTAACAACTTTCAGAAAACTAAAAACCACACTTCCACAACAAATGACATCTGAAGCCAACATTGTGCCACCAGGAAAAAATGGATTCAGGAAAAAATATACACTCAGACCAACTGTCAGTACCAGCTCTTCTGGTACTCTGGCTCCCATGGTGAACACAGGATTCATATTCCCTCTGAGCTATTACTTATGAGGATGCACTGAGGATTGACATTTCCATTCAAAAGTGTTGAACCTGGAATAATGTTTAAAACCTTGAACTCTCATCATGAGGGATGAATGACTTAATACAAATAATATGTCTAGATTTGAATTTGTTCTCAGGATTTGTTCAAGCAATCTCAGGCTAAGTTACTGGCAGGCCCTAGGAATATATTCAGATTGGATTTGCTGAGAAATATTTTAAAGTATTTCGAATCCCAGACTTGGATAGTCAGGTAGGCGTAAAAAGTATTCAAAGTGAAATACAGTAAAAATTCTGGGAATGCCTATCAACAAGAGGACATGGCAGGTTGCCTCAATAGTGAAGAGCACATGGCTCCTGGTGTCAGATCTCCAGAGGTAAAAGCCCGATCCCAGGCAGAGATAGAATCCCAGGTAATACCTTGGTTGGAATGACCTTTCATTAGCCAAAGGGCAAGAACAGCCCTTCCTTCCTAGACCATGAACATGTGGCATGATTCAGGCCAATTCCTTAGCTCCCTTCATGGCTTCATGGTTACCTCAGCTATTTTTGCCCATGGTATGGAAAGTGACTGGAGAGTGATTCTGAAAAACCCAAGCCATTACATGGAATAACAGGCTTGGGCAGTCTACTGGTGAGTCAGTTGGTGATGTTGATGATGGGGAATGCTAACACAGGGATCTGGCCATAAGCAGACCTACAACTTTACCCATTAGGATCTTCCTATTCCTTGGAATTTTTCTGTTAAATGCAGCTCTCAGTGATGATCCATTAAATTTATAACTGCACATGTGATCACCTCTCTGTTTCCAATTTACTTCTATCAAACTGAGCACTTTTTATTTGCAATGTGATGGCTAAGGGGACTATGAATTCTCCCTCCTCACAAACAATGTTAGTCCAGTATCCCACCAAATACAATCCTCGGCCAGCCACCCCTGTTTTGTAGAGGATGCCACACTTCATGCACATGCTCATGTCAAAATCTCAGTGTTAAACTCCTATCTCCTATTTTCCCTTGCACCCATAGTCATAAACAAGACTTATGTCCTGGATCTGATCTTGTCACTGTCTCCATCTACACTGTGCCCTTGTGGTTCTCCCCTTCACCATGCTCAATGTAAAGTCATGTTCATAGTTCCAAACTGGACTCTCTGTTTTACCTTTTCCTCTACATTTCAGTCACTGTCATTTTTAAATTAAAATCCTTCTCTTTGTCATAGTTACTGTGTCCTCAGTCATCTGGCCCACATCAACCTTTTGCCCCCTCACCCTGCATGTGACTAACTGTATTCCAGCCACTCTGGACCCTGGTTGGTCCTCACAGCCCTCATGCTCATCACCCCTACTGAGTGCAATCACCTGTCTG
>PVKH010042940.1:0-10768 GCA_004027955.1 Chaetophractus vellerosus | reverse complement strand
GAACAGAGGAACCCGGAAGCCTCAACCCTGGAGACGTCGGCAGCCATCTTCCTCCAACACGTGGACTTTGGTATGGGAAGAAATTTATGCTTTGTGGTCTGGTAACTGTAAGCTTCTACCCCAAATAAATACCCTTTATAAAGACCGACCAATCTTTGGTATATTTCAAAAGACACGCCTGTGGCTGACCAAACAATGAGCAAAAGCAAAAAAAAAGCAGGGAGCAGATGTGGCTCAAGCAGTTGAGTACCTGCTCCCCACATGGGAGGTCCCAGATTCGGTTCCCAGTGCCTTCTAAAGGAAAAAAAAAAAAAACAAGCAGACAATGAGCAAAAAACGAGAAAAACAAGCATACAACAAGCAAAAAATTAGCAGAAAATGAGCAGACAACTAGCAAAAAAACAACAACAATGAACAGGCAACAAACACAGAACAACGAGGAAAAACAACAAGCAAACAGATAAGGGAACCATCTGGTGTTCAGGGAATTAGTACAAAATCAAGATGATGGAGTGACACACTAAAGGGGTCCTTCTACCCACAGAGGCTTTGAACAGCCAACAAGAACTGGCAGGAACATCTTTCTAAAAGCTTTAGAAAATAGTTAAAGGATTACAATAACAAGACAAGGACCAAATCTAGGGAAAGGCTATTTAAAAGCAGTAGGGGGGCCAGCTGTAGCTCAATTGGTAGAGTGCCAGTTTACCACGTGGGAGGCCCCAGGGGCCTCCTTGAGCGGGCAGACCGCCTTGAAAAGGCAAGCTGCCACGGGCAGGGCAAGCCCCCGTGGGCAGGACAAGACACCCGCGAGCAGGACAAGCCGCCTGCAAGCAGGCAAGACCGCCGCCGGGTGAGCTGACTCAGCGGGTCGCCGCAATGGGGGGGCGGGGGGAGACAAGCAGACACAGAAGTACGCAAAAATCAACACAGCAAGAACAAGCAGGAAGGGGGGGATATATAATTTTAAAATAATAATAAAAATAAAAATAATAAAATAAAAGCAGTAGGATTTCATGGTGCCCTGGCTGGCCTCTTCTTCTCCCCTCAACCAGCTCAGCACAGAGCCGGCCAGGTCTCTCAGTGCAGATCCAGAGGGAGCAGAGTAACCCTCATGCACATACTGCAAGCATATATGCATGGCCCAATCTGTCTGGTGGTGGCCTGAGGGACTCACCATGCCAGAACTTGCCCTGTATGTAGAAGACAGCTCACCAAGCTCTCCTACAGAAGACTGTGACAGACCAGTCAAGTTGTGCTATGTGGGCCAAGGGATTATTGACGGTAGGACATAGAGTGCAGTGCCCTGGAGCATGAGGAAACTGTTTCCCAGGAAAGAGGGGACACGTATCTTTGTAACAGGGTAATTCCTAGGGCCCCAGGTTCATGCCCAAGATAAGAGGCATGTGCAGAAAAGATTAGGGAGGCCCCTATGCTTTGGTGTGGAGCTATTTTCCAAACTGAGAGCTCTTTATTTTTCATGTGGCTGGGAAATGTCTTTTGTTTTTTCCATCTTCTTTTTGTTTTTTGTTAGCTCCTGGAATTCAAGGAAAGCTCTGTCATAACACTAGCTGGATACAAGTTAAATGAACAGACACTTCAGAGTCTAAATCCCAGTGATGACACATTAAAATATCAAAATGTATATCTTTCAACAAAATAGTTCAAAACATACAAAAGAACAGGAATTGATGGCCCAGGCAAAGGAGAAGATTAAAGAATTAGAAATGATCAATGAGGACCAGACCTGGGACATACCAAAGACTTTTTTAAATGGTCTTAAATATGCTCAAAGAGCTAAAGGAAAACAAGGACAAAGGCCTAAAGTTAATCATAAAAATGATAGATGAACACAAAAAGAATATCAATAGAGAGATGGAAACTATGAAAAGGAATCAAACCGAGCTGAAGACCACAGTTAACAGAAATCAAAAATTCCCTAGAGGGATTCAACACCAGATTGGAGCTGGCAGAAAAAAGAATCAGTGAACTTGAAGATAAAACAATTGAAATCATCCAGTTTGAGGAGCAGAAAAAGGAAAGAATAAAGAAATATGAACAGAGCCTGAGGAACCTATAGGACACCATCAAGCATATCAATATACACATTGTGGAAGTACCAGGAGAGGACAGTAAGAAATGAGTACAGAGAATAGTCAAAGAAATAATGGCTGAAATTTTCCCAAAATTTAATGAAAGACCTGAAAATACACATCCAAGATAATCAACAAACTCCAAAGAGGATAAACCCAAATAGATCCATACCATGTGTATTAATAAACCAAAGGAGTGCTGATGCAAAGTACCATAAATCTGTTGGCTTTTATAAAGTGTATTTATTTGGGGTAGAAGCTACAGTCACAAGGCCCTAAAGAGTACAACTCAAGGTTACTTCCTTACCAAACTCTGTTGCCATGTGTTGAAGTAAGACGATGGGCGACGTCTGCAAGGGTTCAGCCTTCCTTCTTCCTCTTCACGCTCCATGTTCCCAGCTTCTTCCAATCTTAGCTGTAGGCTGGCATAAGACTCATCTCTCTCCCCAGGGCTCATTTCTTTCCTGGCTCAGCTGCTCGGGTCTCTTCACAAGGTCAGCTATAGACCATCAGGCTCGTCTCTCTTCCCAGGGCTGCAGGATCCTGTCTAATGAGCTGTCTCTCTTCCTCTATGTTCTCCTGCTCCATGCATTTACTTCCATGTGAGCGTCTGTTTATCCCCAAGGGGCTGGGACTCAATGCTGAGTCACACTCTAATGACATGGTTGGAGCAGAGCCCTAATTGTAACATAATTTAATCAGATGTCTCAGCTCAATCTAATTCAATCAAAGGGTTATCATGCCAGAGGAACTGACCAGTTTACAAAGATAATCTATATTTCTTTTTGGAATTCGTAAATAATATCAAACTGCTACACCATGCTATGCTATAATTAAACTGTCAAATGCCAAAGATAGAGAATTCTGAAAGCCTCAAGTGAGAAAAAATGCCTCACATACAATGAAGCCTCAATACCATTAGTTGCTGATTTCTCATTGGAAACCATGGAGGCAAGAAAGCAGTAGGAAGACATATTTAAAGTGTTGAAAGTAAAATATTGACAACCAAGAATTCTGTACCCAGCAAAACTGTCTTTCAAATAGGAGGAGGAATTAAGACATCCCCAGATAAACAAAAGCTGAGAGACTTCATCACCACTAGACTGGTCCTACTAGAATTGCTGAAGGGAGTTCTATACGTTGAAAGAAAAGGAAACTGGACAACTGGTTGAAACCACATGACAAATAAAGGTGTCCAGTAAAGATAATTACATAGGTAAATAAAAATAGCAGTAAAATTGTATTTTTTATTTGTAACTACAAGATCTAAAAGACAAATGCATAAAAAGTATGATAAATCAAGGGTTTTGGACTCATAATGTATAAATGTGTAATCTGTGAGAACTACATAAAGGTGGGGGGATGGAGGAGTGTTGGAACATAGTATATGTATGCTATTGAAGTTATTAAGTTAGTATGAAACTGGCTGAGTTTTTTTAGATTTAGGATGCTAAGCACAAAGAAAATAGCTGAGACCATGCAAACTCATGGAGACAGAAAGTAAAGATTATCATGGGTGAGGGGCAGGGGAAATGGGGGAGTTAATGCAAAATGAGTGTAGTTTTCTGTTTGGGGTAAAGGGAAAGTTATAGTAATGGTTGGTGGTAAGGGTACTGCAACATTGTGAATGTGATTAATCCCACTGAATGGTGTGCTTGGGAGGGATTGGAATGGGAAGATTTATCTTGTATACATGTTTCAACAATTTTTTAAAAAGAAACAGAAATTAAAGAGATAATAACAAGATACTGGATTGGGTCTAAAAATGGAGGAGAAAAGGCACAAAAGGACATTATTAGGATATAAGAAAATATTGGAATGTAGAATATAAGCCTTATATCAACATTAATTTTCTTGAATTTGACAAACTGAACTTAAGGTGAATATATGAATAAATATCCTTGTTCATAGGAAATGTACATGTAAGTCTTAAGTGTCCAAGGAGTATGGTGTATGCAACCTACTCTCAAATTTTCAGAAAATTAGACAGATAGATGATAGATAGGAGGTAGAATGATAGGGCAAAGGTGGCAAAATGTTAAAATTGGTGAATTGGTGGGTCTGGGTATCTGGGGTACAGTATATGAGTTCTCTTTATGGGGGTTGTAATATTTTTGCAATTGTCCTGTAAGCTTGAAATTATTACAAAATAAAAGGGTTTTTTGTAATGAATAGAACTTGTTCCAGTGAGCCATCGCTACATATAAATCATCCTAAAACTTAGTGGTTTAAAATAGTAATGATGATTTCATTATCTCTCGTGACTTCAGTGGGTCAGGAATCTAGGAAGGGTTCAGCTGGGAGGTTCTGGCTCAAGCCAGAAGTTGTAATTAGATAGTGACTGAAGCTACAGTAGCTGGGGACTGACTGTGCCTCTCCTAGGCCTTTTCCATGTAATCCCTTCATATGATCCAGCTTGGCCATCCTCACAGCATGGCATCTTTACAGCAGTGAGACTGTTTACATGGCAACTTAGGGATCCACTACAAAGGCTTCCAGCAAGCAAGATGAAAGTTGCATTGTTTTTAATGACCAAATCTCAAAAGTCACATAGAGTCACTTCTGCTGCATTTTATTGGTTACAAGCAAGTGCAAACCCCATCCAGACTCAGAAAGAGGGGGTTAGTGTCCCCTTCCTGATGGAGTGGCAAGGTTTTAGAAGATCATGTGGGCTAGGAGAGATTGTTGAAGCCATCCCTGGAAAATACAATCTGCCTCAATATTAAACAAATACATAACCAGGGGAACCTGAGCTTTAATCCCCATGCAGTTCTACACTCATTAAAATAGTTTTTTTAAATCTATCCTGAATTTCTTCCCTAGTCCTGCAACCAGCAGCCAATTCCCTGCTGACTTTAACTTTCCTCAGTCCAACATCATGTAGCTTAAGGATCTTCCACCTAGTTTTATTTTTTTCTTCAGAGTCACCATTCTTTTACTAACCACACCCTCCCATTCTGAAAAAGAATTGAGAGAATATTCTATACCACTGGGCCCTTGTTATCTCAGATCCAAAGTTGTCCAGATAATTCATCATAAGGTGCTCCTTGGGTCTTAAATTAAGTTTACATGATTCATTTATATGGCATTCTAGAGCAGGAAAGTTAATCTTTAGTTATAAACATGTCAGCGATTGCCCAGGCCTGAAAGGATGGGAGGTGAGGTGAGTGTGATTCATTGGAAAGGGGAATTAGAGAATTTGGGGATAATGGAGATATTTTAAATATTGATTAGGGTAGTGATAACATAGATGTATGTACTTCTCAAAATTCATCAAACTGCATTCAAAAATATGCATTTATTTTATTATTTATACATAATACTGCAATAAATATAATTTTAAATGAAAAGAAAGAAGAGGTTATGTTCTTAATTCCTTCCCTCACAGGAGGCTCCTTAGCTCCTGGACATATTATCTACTCCTCCCTGTGACATCTATGAGACATCCAATTAATGAAGCAATTACAAGAAACAGAGAAAATGAGTCTTAATCTTTTTTGTATTACTAGCACCTAGCACAGTGCCAGGATACACACTCAATAAAAGTTTGTTAAACATAATTAAGGTTCTCAAGAGACACTGAAACAACAAAGGGCACCCCATCAAATCCTAAAAGCTGTCAGGAAAGGGTAGAGAATAATTTACAATAGTGGTTCCAAACCATTTAAATACGAAAACGCCACCTTAAAGTGAAAAATTTCAGCATCCTCAGATGAAACTAATTATACTTCACTGTCTATTGATTACAAAATCCACTATTCATTCAATAATTTAAAAAAATAGTTTTCCCATTTGTGGCTTCCATTATTCAGTCTAGAGACAATGCTTGGTACAATACAGGTGTGTTGACTTTGTGTAATACTTCTTGCCTCCCAGCTTGAGAATTGCTCATCTGTGCTTACTTTTGGGTGTCTTTCCTGGGTTGTAACTGAGGCTTCAAAATCCCTCCTTTTACAGAAGTATTTAAATGATTTCCAAAAAGATATTAGTATAAAGAATCTTCAGAATCTAAGGCTCCAAAACCAATTCTCGGCTCCACTGCTTGGCTCTGATCCCTCAGATAAGTTACTTAACCATAATAAGCCTTAGTTTCTTCCTTTGTAAAAAATGGAAGAGTAATATCTCACAAATTTAATATAAATCATTCCAAAATGCCTAATATTTTTCCTACCGAGCCCATAGTAAGTGCTTAATAAAATTCAGAGAAGAGAAAATACTCTTTTAAGGTTCATGTAGTGGTTGAATGGTGACCCCCACCCCAAGAGATATGTCCACATCCGTGATGGTTAGTTTTATGCGTCAGCTTGACCAGGCTATAGTCCTCAGTTATTTAATCAAACATTAGGCCAGGTGTTGCAATGAAGGTATCTCGTGGATGTGGTTGACATCTACAATCAGTAGATTTTAAGTAAAGGAGATTAACCTTGAAAATGTGGCTGGGCCTCATCCAATCAGTTGAAAGGCCTTAAGAGTGAAAACTGAAATGTCCATGAGGAAAAAGAAGTTCTGTCTCAAGACTGCAACACCAGTTCCAGCTCCAGACTGCCTGTCTGCCCTACAGATTTCAGTCTTGTCCCGACAGTCACCTAAGCCAATTCCTTGAACTAAAAAGAAGTGTGTGTGTATCCTACTGGTTCTGTTTCTCTCTGACTGTTACAACCTCCTCGCTGCCTGTATTAGTCAGCCAAAGGGTGCTGATGCAAAGTACCAGAAGTCTGTTGGCTTTTATAAAGGGTATTTATTTGGGGTAGAACCTTACAGTCACAAGGCCCTAAAGAGTACAACTCAAGGTTACTTCCTTACCAAACTCTGTTGCCACGTATTGAAGGAAGATAGAAGGCCATATCTGCGAATGTTCAGCCTTCCTTCTTCCTCTCAAGGCTCCGTGGTCCCAGCCTCTATTGATCTCAGCTGCAGGCTGGCATAAGGCTCATCTCTCTCCCCAGGGCTCATTTCTTCCCAGGCTCAGCTGCTCTGGTCGCTTCACAAGGTCAGCTGCAGACTATCAGGCTCATCTCTCTTCTCGGGGCCTCTCCTGTGTCTATTGAGCTATCTCTATTCCTCTGTGTTCTTCTCCTGTGTCTGCATCTCTGTGTATCTACTTCCATGTGAGAGTCTGTTTTATCGCCACCAAGGCGGTTGGGACTTAACCTTGCATGTCCTAATGATCAAAGCCCTAATCTTTGTCGTGATGCCACGACAAAGGTGTCTGAACCACAGAAAAGGGGCCCTTCGAGTTCCAGTTTTAGCAGTTCCTCATTATAATAAATAATCTTAACATAATTTAATCAAAGACCTCTCAGCTGAATCTAATACAATCAAAGGGTATAGAGGAATCAGAGGAATAGACCAGTTTACAAACATAATCAAATCTCTTTTTTTTGGAAATCGTAAATAATATCAAACTGCTATACCCCCGAACCTGTGAACATGACCTTATTTGGTAAAAGGGTCTTTGCACATGTAATTAAGTCAAGGATCTCGAGATGAGATCATCTTGGACGATCCAGCTGGGCCCTAAATCTAATGACAAGTGTCCATTTAGGAGAGAGAAGAGACAGACACAGAGAAGGCCATGTGAAGATGGAGGCAGAGATTGGAGTTCTGCAGCCACAAGCCAAGGAGCCACCAGAAGCTGGAAGAGGCAAGGGACGGGTCCTCCCCTAGAGCCTTTGGAGGAAGCATTGCCCTGCCAAAACCTTGATTTTGGACTTTGGGCCTCCAAACTATGAGAGAATACATTTCTATTATTTTAAGCCATCAGGTTTGTGGTAATTTGTTATAACAACAGGAAAATAATACATTTCCTCTGCTACCTATTTTCTCAGCTCACCCTTAGATGACAGGCATTCCCACAGTTTATCCCAGAGTTTCACTTCCTGTGATCTCCCATACTGTGATCTATAAATGGTAACTTTTCACGATCATTTAAAAGTAGGACCCGCCTTAACACAAGTTGCTGGCAACCCAAGAAGTGCTTCTTTATCTTGACCCCTTGTTTCTTATCTCTATGGATTCTATATCAACACAGCATGCTCTTCCCTTTCCTCCAGCTTCAATGCCGTGATGTCTCCATTTTAAAATGGATTTTTATGTGCAAAGTTTTCAAAGGCTTTCTGAAAGTTAAATGAATTACATCTAACAATTCCTCCGAAACCTACATTGCTACATTCAAAAATCTAAAACTGGAGAGGAATGTTTTGCCTTTTTAGGTACAGAACTTTTATAATTTGTATCACAAATATATTGGTATTTTATGGCATCACGGTCCTAAACAAATAATAAAAACTCCCTGACATCTAGAGTTATTAAGCAATGGCCAGCAAGGGCAAACGGTTTCTGTGATGCCATGACAAAGGTGTCTGAACCACAGAAAAGGGGCCCTTCAAGTTCCAGTTTTAGCTGTTCCTCATTATAATAAGTTTACCATGTGGACAGCAGTTTTACATTTCAGATGTGAATAGTTTAATTAATTCAAGCTGGTTGCAGTACCCTAGAATCAATATTTACAATGAAAAACTGCTTAATTCCTTCTCAATTTCCACCACTGCAACTATCAGATCAGTGAAATATCCATGGTAATTATTCCAAACTTCTATTAGATGAGAATAGAGACTCATATTTGTATCAAAGACATTCTATCTTAGAAATTCCTTCTTTATAATCATCCAAGTCCAAGTTTCTGCCCTCAGGAATTTGGTAATGGACGTTCTGTGTCTACTAACTTTTTTTTTAATTTAACAGATTATTTTCCTTCTTTGAGTTGTTTGGTTGTGTAGTGATTTGCTATTAATATTTAAACATTTTTTTAAGAGGCTATCACTAATGAGTAGCATTTTTTTACTGAACAAATTACCCCCCTTAGCCATTAGTTTCATAAAGAAAATGTACCAATTGCATAAATTATCAGGAATGACATGAAAAATCTGAAACTTTAGCCATGTAGTAAATGACAACATTTATTCTCTTATTTTAAATAATAATATCAGCAGTTCTCTACCCAACTTATACCTTTAAAATTATTGAAGACCCCAAAGAACACTTCTTGATGTGATTTACCTCTATTGATATTTACCATATTAGAAATTAAAATCTAAAACACTTAAAAGTTTCTATTTATGTGTTCATTTTTAAATAATAATAAGTCCAATGCATTTTTTTTGAGGTACTGGGGCTGGGAATTAAACCTGGGGAACCTAGTATGTGGGAAGCCAGCACTCAACCACTGAGCCACATCAACTCCCCTGAGTTGGTACCTTCGTTTGTTCGCTTGCCATTTGCCTTTTTGTTTTTAGGAGGTGCTGGGAACTGAACCTGGAACCTCCCCGTGGGATGCAGGCACTCACCCACTTGAGCCACATCTGCTCCCTGCCCAGTGCATATTAACATAAATAATGTTTTTGTTTTTATTTTTGTTTAGGAGCTACCATGTATTGAACTCAGGACCTCGTACATGGGAAGCAGGTGCTCAATCACTGAGCTACATCTGCTCCCCAATAAAAGTTGGTTTTTTCATTTGTTTATTTGGTTTTTTTTTTAGGAGGTACTGGGGATCAAACCCAGAACCTTGTTCTTGGGAATCAAGCGCTCAACCACTTGAGCTACATCTGCTCCCCTACATAATGTATTTTAGAAAAAGGAACCATCTTTTCCAGAACAAAGAAATTTTAATGAAGAGGGTGATATTGTCTTGCATTTTGCACATCTCTTTAATATCTGGATTGATAGAAAACCACTGGATTCTACTGTCTGCTTCTGCATTCAATCTATTTCAATATGTTGCTTGAAATGTATGAAGGAAATACAGATTTACACAGATACGCAGTTGGAAAGGGAATGTATTTTAATAGCCTCTGCAGATAATTGTGGATATTCTTTGATATTAAAACAAAACACGACAAGTAATAGTTTCTTGAAGATTAATAATGATAAGGAATCTGAAACTGTATCAATGAATGTTTTGTAGTCTGTTATATTAAAAATCCATCAGTCTATCTTACATTTTGAGTACATCTTTTAACATCATGCATTGGTCATTTAGAAAATACTGTCTTCCTGAGTTGTGTGAATCTTTCAAATGCTGACATACTTCATTATACAATATCAAAGAATCACATTTCTCAGCAGAAAAGCCTTTAACTATTGAGAGGCTATCCAGTATACTGTGGCAGATATAAGTTTTCCAATATTCTAATTTTGCTTAAGAAATGATGTAAGTTGTTTTCTTTAAAGTGAGAATCTCACTTTGTCTTTTAGAAAATATCTTCCAAACTTCCAAGTCAAAATAACCATAGTTTGTCTGCAAGTCATTTTTTCAAGTAACAATTGTGTTTCATGAGCAAATATGCTAGTTAGTTTGCAACTTAAACCCCTGTGCATTGTTGTTCCCCAGAAGGCAGCAGAAGTGTTTATTACACGCTTTCAGTTTTATTACACAAAATATTACAAAGACTCAAGGGTCAAGATTTGATAAAATTAACCATTTTTGCTGCTTCATCATGAAACTGGATTTTTTATTGCAATTTCATAGCAAAGAAGAATACAATGACAACTAGTTACTAGTATAGTTTGGAGCCACTGCTTTGATTTGTACTGAACACAAGTCTTTTTATCCATGATGGCTTTTAGGCCATCAGTGCACATTTCAACACAGTGAAAAAGACAAAAATCTTAATATT
>PVKH010042939.1:0-10770 GCA_004027955.1 Chaetophractus vellerosus | reverse complement strand
AGGAAATCCTGTACAGAGTCTTTCTCCTATTTAAATTTAAAGGAATTCTCTCACAGAAATATTAGTAAAAATTTGAAATCAAATTAAAATTTAAAATGTGATGCAGGTGTTGAAAGATAGCTAAAAACTTACCAAAAATCATAAAAATCAGTTCTAAATAAAAGTAGAGACAGAATGTGTTTCTAGATAGAAAGATTTTAAAAACTATGCACAAAGGTAATTTATTTTATGTAAGTTTATTCCAAAATGCAAATGTTTCTGAACTTATTAATTATAATTTTTAAAAAATCAAAAGAAATTTTAAAAGTTTATTGAAGGTCATTAGCATATATATTCAAATATATTGCTTTGGCAAATAAAACAATCATTATGTTAATGGTAATTAGAAAAGAGTCTGGAAAACAGAACTTATTTACTTGTAATTACTTGTGCATATTGAATACATAGGAGTATTAGTAGAGAAAATTATTTACTTTCACAACTAACATATAATAGTATATTATATAATAGTATATTATATATTAGTAGACAAAATAAATCATTCAATAAAGTATAAAATACTGATTTCAAATTGAGATTGAAAAACCCAATTTATACCTCATACCAAAAGCAAAAAACAATCTAATCAAACCTATACATTAAAACAATTAAATATACTAGATTAAAGAAATAATAGTTTTTAAAATATAAATTATGATGTGCAAGTCATTACAAAGAAAGGTCCTAAACAAAAGCTCAAAAAATATTTTTGGTGTATTTTTCCTCATAAAATAAAAGTAATATAAAATAAAAATGAAATAAGTATTTAAAATAATTTTGAAAAATTATTTAAAATGTATAACATAAAAAGAATCTAATACTTTCATTAGGTATACAAATCAGGCTGGGATAATCCTTTAAAAAATTGGACAAAGTTTATACACAGGTAATTTTTGAGAAAACTGTAATACATACACACATATTTTTTCAATATACCTTATATTAATTTGTTTAAATATCACTGTGATATCAAAATTTAACATTTAGTCACTCTGAGCTATTTAAAGTGGACTGAGAATTTAAAAATATTTCAAAACCTTCTGATTTTAGAAGACTTACAGATTTCTATATTTATTTCTTAATCACTTATAGTTTCATCAGCCACATTTAACAAGACTAGCATTTTTTTAAGAACCCGCAATTTTTAAAATGTTATATGAAAGAAGTTATGGGTTTACAGAATAATTATGCAGAAAAAACAGGATTCCCATACCCAACCCATCCCGACACCTTGCATTAGTGTGGAACTTTGTTTCAACTGATGATGGCACTTTTTTATAATTGTACATTTGTAAAAAATACTCATTACCTTTGTTACAATTGCTGAAATATAATTAAAATAGTATTAACTGTTGTCCATTGTCTACGTTAGGTGTATTTTCCCCATATACCACCATATTATCAACACCTTGTATTAGTGTTGTACAGATAATTCATGAAAGAACATCTTTACACTTATACTATTAATTATATAGTCAGTGGTCTACAATGAGGTACACTTTGTTATACAGTTCTATGTTTTATCTTTTATGTTTATTCTAATAGTATATCTAATCTGAAGTTTCCCCATTTGACCACATTAAGAACCTAAACTTTGGAGATATTCCAGTGCACTCAAAGGAGGATTAATTGAAGAAAGGAGCTTTTTTTTGGTATGTCTCAGTTGTTTATATTATATTAAATAAATATTAAAAAGTAAAACTTGCATTAAGTTTTCATGCGAATGACTCTTGATGAACCCGAAACTTAATTATGGGAACAGAAGATCTAGCATGTGGAGTAAAATATTCTAATAGCATTGATAGTTTTGCATTTCATGGTTTAAAGAGGGTCTGAAGAAAATTAAATCAGTTGTTAGGGCAAGTAGTGAGTGGTTAGTAAAAGGAGATTGCATGGTATGTTTGAAAATTATTCAAAGTATTTTCAGGAAAAGCTACCATTTATTAAGAGTTCTCTCAGTCTCAGTTACAGAGTAATTCCAAGGTAGAAACTGTACTGTAACATTATACAGGTACATATTTGTTTTTAAAAATCCCCAGTAAATATAATGATTTATATAGCACTCAAGGAAAAAAAATAGGAAATTACTGGTGCAATAAAAATGCAAAATATTATTGCAGCACAATTAGAGAATTGTGAGAAGGAAAGAAACAGAAAAACTTTGAATAAACTTTAAGAAATAAATTTAAGCCACCTACAAGGAGGCCAAGTGACTTTGGGTGAGAAATCACAAAGTTGGTATTAATTAGAGAGACCACAAACAGATCCTGGAAGTCCTAAACTTCTTCTCATTTCTGAATGTTTTGTTCCGGGTAGATTATAGGCTCCAAACATTTCCCTGATTACAGTTTCTATGGGAGACAGAGTGTAATTGAGAAAATTTTGCTCTCTATGAAAGGGACAGGAAGATACTCATCAAAGAGTTTGTGGACAGAAATAGGATTATTAGGACAAGCCATTTTATGCTTCTAGATGACACACTAGAAACCTGTACTGATTCAGAAATATCTGAGATTTTTTTAAGAGAGGAGGGAACAGAGTATTAATGATTATTAAGATATTGTGTGCCTATAAAACATGCTTTCATAAAGGGTAACAATATTCTGTAAATTGCTGATTATCTTGCTATTAGTACCCCAAATCTTTCACTCTTTTTTCTTAAGTAAGTCTTTCCTTTTACTATATAGGAAAGGAAGTTTTACCTCATGTACTGATCAGAGAAATTTAAGTCAAATACTCCTACCGATTCAATTTGCAAATCATGCTCTGAGAAGATTAAAAAAAAAGTGTATACCAACAATTGCTACAAAGACACTAAATATCCACTCCATTGATGTGTATAAAATATATTGTCTTATTGTTCTTCACGTGATGTGGCATGTAGCTCTTAGAGTGGACACAATGGGGGGGGGGAGAGTCTTTCAGAAGGGTTATAAAAGGGAACATGGGGGAGGGATACCAGGCAGCCCTAAAGCAAGTAGACGAGTGTGGCACCAAGAATCTGGTTACCTCAGAACGTATTCTTCCTCCTCTCTCTGCCAGTATTTGTTTTCCAACCTCAACAAGCCAAATTGTTTTTCCATATAATATTTCTTACTGAATTGTATGAAATACAGTTTATATTTCCAAATAATGTGGCTTATCTGGAAATGGTGTTTACTTACCAAATTGAAATTTGATGCCAAGACAGGGGCTTCACAAACAGCACCTGAGTTTACTGTGGGCATCTGAATCCTGAGATAAAGCCTTTGGATTCCATGATCTCATCTCCTTGCTGGAAAGTGATTATCATTTCACCTGTAATTGCAATGACAGTGTCTGCATGGGGACTTGAAATTATCCTTGGAAAACATCTTGGAAAACACAAATTTGGTCCACAAAGCCCTGCAGTCTTTCCCAGGAGGCCTTGGGCAGCAATGATATTTAGGCCAAAACTGGAGAGAGAACTATTTTCTGCCCTCATACCGTCCCCTCTGAGGCACACAGTTTGTTTTCACTACAAAACTTGTTCCCCTTTCATGCTTACACAGCCTGATTGTGCTTTCAATCTATCCCCTGCACTAACTAGAATCCCCAAGGCTAAATGTGCTGGTCTTAGCTTCCTAGAGATGCCATAAAAAATCACCACAAAGTTGGTGGCTAAAAACAACAGAAATTTATTGTCTTGCAATACTACAGGTCAGAAGTCTGATACCAAGTTGTCAGAAGACCTAAGTTCCCTCAGAAACCTGAGGAAACATCCTGTGCCTCTTCCAGCTTCTGGTATTTGATGGCAATCCTTGGCATTCCTTGGCTTATAGGTGCTTCACTCTAATTTGTCTCCATCTTCAAATGGCCTACTTTTCTAGTATGTCTGTGTCTCCTCCCCCCTTCATATAAGGACAGCAGTCATATTGGACTAAGGGCCCACCCTATCACAGTACTACCTCATCTTAACTGATTACATCTGCAAAGACCCTATTTCCAAATAAGGTTATTTCTGAGGTGCTTGGGATTTGAATTTCAACATATCTTTTAGGCAGGCACAATTAAACAAAACTGTAACAGTCTTTCTTATGATCCCCCCAAATTCACATCCTTTCCACATGCAAAATACACTCACCCAATCCCAATATCCCCCCAAATTGTAACTATTCCATCATCAAATGTAAGTCCAAAATCACATTTAAATCAGATGTTAGTGAGATTGGTGTATGGTCCATTCTGGGACAAAATTCCTCTCCATCTTGGACCTTTGAAAGCAGAGAACAAGTTATGTTTCCAAAATACAGTGGTGGGACAGGCACAGGATAGACATTTCCATGCCAAATGGGAGAAGATAGAAGAGAATAAGGGTGACAGGACCTTAACAAGTCCCAAACCAGGAAAAGCAAATGCTATTAGATTTCAATACCTGAGAATAATCCCCTATAGCTGGATGCTTTGTCCTCTGTACCCACTGGGGTGATGGCCCCACACTCTTGGCTCAGAAGGGCACACTGGCCCAGACCTCTCTATCTGTAACTCTGCCCTCAGAGTCATTCTTCCTTTGGGTTGTCTCTTTTCTGCCCTTTTCAGTCCAGGCTGGCAGTGTTTCTGCTGGTATACAATTCTGAAAAAACCTGGTTGTTCTTCCATGAAATTCACTGGAGTCCAAACCGTTAGAAAAGATGAATCTCAACAGATCTTTCCTGGATAACTGCATCTCTAGTCCCGGCTTTTGGTGAGATGGTTGATTGTATCCACAAGTCCCAGCCTAATCTCTACAGCAAATGGTTGTGCAGCTCCACCCTTAGCCCAATCTCCAGAGCACATTGAGACTTTTCCAAATCATCAAGTGGCTGGTTTCTTTTGCTTAGCAGTGCTTCCTCAATTTATATCTGTCCTCTCACTTTTTAGTATAAGCAGCAAGGAGAAACCAGGTTACACCTTCCACATTTAGTTTGGAAATCTCTTCCACTAAATATCCAAGTTCATTGTTGTTAACTTCTGCGTTCTACCCAAAGTAACACAATTCATCCAAGCTCTCTGACTCAAGGAATGCCTTTCCTCTGGTGTCCAATAATATATTCCTCATTTCCATCTGAGGCATCACCAGAAGTACCTTTAATGGTATTATTTCTAATAATATTCTGTTCTTGTCAATCTATGTATTCTCTAAGATTATCAAAGCTATCTCTGTAGTTCTCCTCACTTCTTTCTGAGCCTTCACCAGAATAACCTTTACCTTCCATATTTCTACCAAGAATTTCTTCAAGGCAATCTAAGCTTTTCTTATCAAACACCTCAAAGTGTTTCCAGTCTCTACCCATTACCCAAATACCAAAGCACTTCCACATTTTTAGGTATGTTACAGGAGTATCTGCTTGATACAAAAAACTGTCTTAGTTTCCTAGTACTGCCACAACACAGTACTAAAAACTATGTGGTAATATCGGTTTAAAGGGTCAATCCATTCTGGGTGGACCTCATCATATTTTAATGAATTCCACCTATGACAACCCTGTTCCAAATGAGGTCACTTTCTAAGCTACTGGGGATTAGGACTTTAACATATCTTGGAGAGACACAATTCAACTCATAACAGTGCTTTACTAAAAAGACCTTTATGATTGCACAAACCTGAGCAATGCATCACAGGCACTGCCTGGATTGGTGACTTGCAGGCTGTAATCCATCAGGAACATAATGTGTCTCTTCCAATGTCTCTGAAAAAGATAGCCCTACACTGCAGTATCCCTATAGCATTGAAATCAGGTCCTCTGGGCCCCAAAAGGTCTCAGGCTACTCTTTTTTTTAATTTTCAGGCCAATAAAAAGAATTTATTTAGGAAATAGGAGAAAGAACAGAGATTGCTGAAAAATAGGAAAGAAAGGCAGAAATACACACCAAGATTGATGCAGGACCCTCTAGGCAGAGAGAGCATCAGGCTACTCATTATGGTTTCTGATGAATGGAAGATCACTTAAGTCAGCTTCCCTGGGTATGTTTTGGGATGGTGACGGATGAACACTGTGCGAACCCATCAGGTGGAGGTGGTAAAATGACTTGTGCCTCAAGAATAGCAATGACATAAATCTGACAAGAGCCCTGGGCAGGTAGAAGATGCAATGCATATCCTTAAAGCTTTCCTCATAGGAGATTTAGAGATGTGGCACTCATGAGAAATATGCCCACTATGGGTATCTGGAGTTGTGCAGCTCAATTCAAGTAAATGCCTTCTGTGGCAGTTTGAGATTATTTATGAATTCCAAAAAGAAATATTGATTATGTTCATAAACAGGTGTGTTCCTCTGGCTGTGATAACCCTTTGATTGTATTAGATTCAGCTGAGACATCTGATTAAAATATGTTAAGATTAGAGCTTTGATTCACAACATCATTAGAGTGTGAGTCAGCATGGCTCTCCACCCCCTTGGTAGGCTGATAAAACAGACTCTCACATGGAAGCAGACACGTAGAGAGTAGATACACAGAGGAGTGAGACAGCACCATAGGCACAGCAGAGGTGCCTGGAAGAGAGTTGAACCAATCGCCTGATAGTTTACAACTGACCTTGTGAACAGAACAGAGGAACTGAGCCCAGAATGAAATGAGCCCTGGGAAAAGAGATGAGCCTTATGCCATGCTAGAGCTGAGATTGGAAGAAGCTGGACCCATGGAGACTTAAGAGGAAGAGGAAAGCTGTACCCTTGGAGATATCACCGGCCATCTCGCATCTACATGTGGCAACACAGTATGGGTAAGAAATTACCTCTTATGGTACCTTGACTTGGACTCTTTAGGGCCTTGTAACTGTAAGCTTTTCCCCAAATTAATACGTTTTATAAAAGCCAACAGATTTCTGGTACTTTGCATCAGTACCCCTTTTGCTAACTCAAACAACTTCCTCACAAAGACAGTGCTCTAGTGTTGTTATACTGAATAAGGAAACAACACCTTTCCTGCACATCAAAGACCTTTCTCCAGTGTGAATGCTCTGGTTTTGAATGAAGCATTTTTGTAGTTAAAAGAGTTTGCATTTTCACTCCACTCAGAATGCCTTGCTCCAATGTAACTTTTCCAGTGTTTTATGAGGCTGTAGCTCTGTCTAAAGGAACTGAATTCAAAAGGCTTTAATTAGTGTGAACACTCTCGGTTCAAAAGGTAGGATTTTGTGGATGAATAATTTCCCACATTCGATGCATTCTCATAAGGCCTTTCTCCAAATTGTACTCTCTGGTGTTCAGTGAGCCCAGAGCTATGGTTAATGGGTTTCCCACATTCACCACTCAGAAGAGTTTGCATCATTGTGAACACTCCAATATTTTATCAGGCTATAGCTCTGGCTGAAGAAGTCCCACATTCCCTGCACTCAAAAGGCCTTTCTACAGGGTGAACACGCCAATAATACAGAAGGATGGAGTTGTGTGTAAAGGATTTCCCATCTTTCCGGTACTTCTAAGGCTTTGCTCCTGTGTGAATTCTCTACTGTTAAATGAAGCCAGAGATCTGGTGAAGAAACTTCCTACATTCACCAGACCCATAAGCCTTTTCTCTGGTGTGAACCCTTCTAGGGTAGTCCACGTGGATAAATGTAGGATTTGTAGATAAGAGATAGACCACATTGAACACACTCATATGGCCTTGCTCCTGTGTGAACACATGGTATCAAATGAGGCTGGAGCTTTGGTTAGAGGTTCTCCCAATCACTTTTTATAAGGATTTTCTCCAATGTGAAATCTTATTGTGTGCAATAAGGTGGGAGCTTCAGCTGAAGGGAATTGTTGGGATTTGTGCATCTATCTTGTTCATGAGAGATATTGAGCTGTAGTTTTTTTACAATGCCTTTGTCTGGTTTTGGTACCAGCATAATGCTACCTTAACAGAATAAGTTGGGAAGCATTCTTTACTCTTCATTTTTTGGGAAGAGTGTTTATGGCAATAGAATTTTTTCTTCCTTAAGTATTGGCAGAATTCATCACTGAAGCCGTTTAAGCCTGCAGTTTGATTTGCAGGAAGATATCTAAATATAAATGTAATTTAAAAAATAAGTATTGGGCTATGCAGGCCATCTCCTTTTTTCTTAAGTGATCTCTGTTTGTTTGTGTTTTGAAAGGAATTTGTCCATTTCATTAAAGTTACCCAAATTATTGTATAAGGAGGTTCATGATATTCCCTTATTACCTTTTTGTATTTATAGAGTCTATGGTGATGTCTTCTCTCACTCTTGGTATTGGTATTTCGGGTATTCCCTCTTTCTTTCTTGGTAAATTTGTCTAGAGGTTTATCAGTTTTCTTGATATTAAGATCTTTGAGTTTGCTGATTTCTCTAGAGGTTTTCTCTTTATATAATTGATTTTGATTTTGATCTTTTTTATATCCTTTCTTCTGCTTTCTTTGGGTTTCTTTTCCTTTTTCCAGTTTCTTAAGGTAGAAACCAAGATCCCTGATATGAGATCCTTACTTAATTTCATATATATGTGCTTAAATTTATAAATTCCCCTCTAAGTATTGCTTTAACTTTCTCACCCATATTTTGATATGTTGAGCTTTCATTTCCATTCAGTTCAGAAAAAATTCATTCAAAGAGAAAAGGATTTTAAAATTGACAAAAAATAATTTGGGAAGCTATTGTGGCTTAAGCGATTGAGTTCCCACCTAACACAGAAGAGGTCATGGGTTTGATTCCTGGTGTTTCCTGGAGAAGATGTGTAAGAGGGTGAGCTGGTGCCATGGGCAGGATCAGCAAGCTGACACAACAAGATGATCCAAAAAGGAGACACAAAGAGTAAAGGCAATGAGAGACACCACAAAGCAGGTTGCTGAGGTGGCGCTCCCACATGCGAGATCCAAGGATTGTTTCCTGGTGCCTCCTAAAGAGGAGACAAGCAGACACAGAGAACACACAGAGAATGGACACAGAGAGCAGACAGCGAGCGCAAAATAATGGGGGGGGGTGGGTAAAAAATAAATAAAATAAATCTTCAAAAAAAGAAAGTATCCTTGTTTTCCTTTTTGGCATGATGTCTAAGAACTCTTCATATAGGTCTCAGTCCTGACAATTTTTTGTGATTTTTTTTTCTAAACATTTTATAGTTTTATAAAATTGTATTTCCATCTGTGATTTTTTAGGTAATTGTTATATAAGGTATGAGGTCCAAGTTGAGACTATCATGGGTTTTGTTTATATGTTTGTCTATGGATGTACTATAGCTCTTGAACTATATGTTGAAAGAGCTATCCTGACAACTTTCATTTGCTTTTGTTGATTTGTGGTTGCTGCAAATGCATATTTGTTTGGGTCTGTTTCTGGATTCTCTATTCTGTGCCATTCATCTCTATGTTTATCCCTTGTCCAGTGCCACACACTCTTGTTTACTGTAGATATATACTAATACTTAACAGCAGGCAGAGTGATTCCTCACAATTTACTCTTTTTCAAAATTGTTTCAAGTATCCTAGGGCCTGTCAGTTTGATATCAATCTTAGAATAAATACGTTCATATTTACAATAATTCTTGCTGAGATATTTTTCTTGTGTTTCATTTTTTAAGTTTCTAAAATTTACAAACACTATGTACCCATCAAGCAACAACTCACCCTTCTCCCCTGCCCCCAGGCCCTGGTGACTTTTAATCTATTTTCTGTCTCTATGAATTTCTAAATATTTCATAAGAGTGGAATCATACAATATATGTCCTTATGTGCCTTGCTCGTTTCATTCAGCATAATATTTTCAAGGTTCATTCATGTTTTAAAATATATCAGACCTTCATTCCTTTTTATGGCCGAATAGTATTCCACTGTGTGTATGTACCAGAGTTTGTTTATACATTTTTCTTTGTGTGTGTGTGTGTGAGTGTGTTTTATATATTCCTCTTTTGATGGACACATGGGTGTATACACTTTTCGGCTATTGTATAATGCTGCTATGAATATAGGTGTACAAGCACTTGTTTGATTCTCTGTTTTCAATTTCTTTGGGTATATGCCTAGGAATAGAATTTCCAAGTCAAATGGTAATTCTTTATTTAACTTGAGGAACCACCATACAGCTTTCCACTGTGGGTGCACCATTTTGCCTTCCCATCAGCAATGCATGGAATTCCAATTCCTTCACATCCTCTTCAACACATATTTTCACTTTTTAAAAAATTAATTGCCATTCTAATGAGTGTGAAGTAGTATCTTTATTGATTTTTAAAAATAAATGTCCATGCTCTCAACTTACCGGACCACATGTATTCTCCATTGCTCTCCACTGCTCCCTCTACAATTTTCTGCAACATTTACCTACATATAGTATGTCATGAGGTGTGCTGTAGCATTTTGATATTATTTATGAATTCCAAAAATGATATTGATTATGTTTGTAAACTGCTCTATTCCTCAGGGCATGATACCTTTTGATTGATTTAAATGAAAAGGCTTTAGGGCCCGGCTAGATAGCTCAGTGGATAAAGAGCTCGCCGGTGTACCACATGGGAGGCCCCGGGTTCGGTTCCCGGGGACCTCTCCGAGCGGGCAGACGGCCTTGAGAAAGACAAGCCGCCGTGGGCGGGGCAGAGCCACCGTGGGCAAGGCAAAAAGCCACCACAGGCAGGGCGGAGCCCCCACGGGCATGGCAAAGTCACCCGTGAAAAGCGGAGCTGCCGCCTGCGAACTGCGGAAGCCGAGCAGCCCGCAAAAAACATGGAGGACTGCTGCCCGCAAAACATGGAGCGGAGCCGCCCGTGGGAACGGAATGGAGCCACCCTCGAACGGAACGAG
>PVKH010042938.1:0-10782 GCA_004027955.1 Chaetophractus vellerosus | reverse complement strand
GATATACTAAGAAGACAGCATTTGGACTGTTAATAATTGTCAACTGCAAAAATTGTCAAGTTATTTAAAGTATGTTCCTACTTGAGATAACACATACAAAAACGTTTTGCAAATTATAAACTACTCTACAAATATTAAATAGAATAGTATGTAAAGAGCACAAACTTTAGGGTCAATCTGCCTGGCTTGAGTCTTATCTTTGCCACTTACTAACTGTGGGACCACAGACAAGTTACTTATTCCCTCTGAGCTTTCTCAGCTGTAAAATGTAAAACCCTCATAGAGCTTTTGTAAAGAATTAAAAAGAAAATACTTGTAAAGCACTTAGCACAAATTGCTAAAATAAATAGTAGCTGTTACTAATAATCTAGTATTGGACATTTTAGGAAGATTTTGTTATTTCTAATTAGGACTATGCCTGAATGATCCTCACCAGAGGATTCAGAGAGGCTGCTTTGTGTGGCAGCAGGAAGGCTCAGGGTCTTGGTCCATCAGCCTTTTTGTACCTGACTGATGGGCAGCACCAGAGGTGCTGTTAGCCCCACTGTGACACGGTCTCTGGTAAGCAGGGTTAGGTAGGATGAGGCAAGTGAGGTGCCAAGAGCACAAAATTTAAGGAGCCTTCCTGGGCGCCTCACTTGCCTCATTCTATCCCCAAACCACCTTCCCTCCAATATTCTTATTTCCATACAGCTCTAGCTCATGGATTCTCCATATATCTTCCCTACCCCATAGGGAAAATCCTTAAAAATGCTCCTCAAAGCCTGAGAAGATTCGCCCATTTGGTGACTAATCATTTGCCTTTACTATTTTTATTGTGTCCTAGAGTCTATATGATAACTACCTTTTTGGGAGAGGGGAACTTTCATTTTTTACATAATTTAATGCTTTTTCCTTTCTATATAAAAATCTGGATTTGAAAGAATCTTGAATCTTGCTGACAAAAAATTATATAACATGAACCTCACTTTTCTCCATAACCCAAAAGAAAAAAAAACTTTATTTGCAGAAAACTAGTAAATTCAGTCTAAAGTTATCTGAAATGTTTAGATTTTTTTTTTTAACTTTAAACTTTATAGGATTAGACACAAGTTCTTTTGCGGGTTTGTAGTTTTATGGTATCATATGAGAAAAGCTTTACCTTCTTGTTTGGTTTTGCTTCTGTACAGAATCTGAAACATTGCTTTCCACGTGTGAATTCAAGGATCTAGTTGCTTTATTCCTCATTACCTGCAGTTTACTGGGAAAATAAAGATCAAGATCTGCTTTCTCATTCACCGAAAAAAACATTTCTAAAATGTAAATCATTCTAGTTACAGGATTGGATGGGAACTGAGACGAAAGCCTGAGGACCATTCTGATTCACTCATATTTGTAATGTGCAGAGCAGTACATCCGAATACACCAAGTCTCACGGTTACTATCTACTGCTTGGTAGTTCCAATTTAAAAACCGATTGCAAAATAGACTATACCGCACAGGCAAGGGCAGTTTCATTAACGACGTTTTTAACGTGATACTCCGTTTTGACACCAAAGAAGATGAGAAAATGTGCTGCTTTTCTCGCTATCGGCATTCTTCCAAGCATGCAGTAATTACGATCTAGAAAGTAGTGTGCTTCCGCTCAGACTTCACTTACGAAGGCAACGGGTCCAGAACGCGCGGTCTTGGCGATCCGACCAGGCCTCTGGGCGCCGCGCCCTTTCCAAGGGAGCCTCGGGCGGCTCCTTGGGCCCAGCAGCAGGCCACGCTGTCTGCGGGCCCGCACTTGCCAAACAGCTCACTCGGACTTCCCGCAGTGAGACAGGGCCGGGAAAGAAGTTTACATCCAAATCCTGGCACCAAAGGCGGCCCGGGGCCAAGCACCCGGAAAGTAACAACCGCAACCACCGGGGCGTTTACTCTCGCTCTGAAAACTTCCTCCAGTGTCACAGACAGTGGGGGCTTCCGAGGTCTTGAGGCAAGTGCATCTTATCTCTGCACGGCATAATAAAGTGCCCACGGGGCACTGAGGTAGAGGGGCTACGGCTTTAACTCATTAGGACACTATGCAACAGGCGCCCCACAGTGGAGTCAAAGGTTCGCGCCTCGATTTGGCGCACACATTTCCTCACAGAAAACTAAAAGTTAAGTTCCACAAAACGGCAGCGTTCCTGCCTCGGGCCGGCCCCGGCGCTGGGAGGGTGCTCGGATTGGAATGGATCCGGAACAGGTCCTGAGGACGGTGGTGGCGAGGCACGGTGACTCGCAAGGATGCGACACCGGCCTTGAACCCAAACCCCGGCGCCGGGTGCCGCCGCCCACTCGGCGGGCGCTGGACGCACCGCCCACACGTCCAGCCTGGGGACAGAACGAGGGGCGGGCCCTGGGGGGTGCCCCGCCCCCGCCGTGCAGTTTAATTAATGTCTGTCCCTTCGAGGGGGTGGCTCCGCGTGCTGCAGTCCTCCGCGTGGCCCCTCAGGTGGGCGCGGACCTACGCCGACCCACCCCAGCGGCCGCATACGGATCCGCCATCACGCCCGGCTGCGAGGGGGCGCCCGCATAAAAGGCGCGGCCAGTCGGTGCTGAGAGCGGCCGCCGACTTCGGCTGAGGAGGATGGAGTGACCGACGCGTCCCTGGCCGCGCTAGACCCGACTCGACGCCCGTCGCCCGCTGACAACGGAGCCAGGTCCCGTACGGCAGCTCCGGGAAAGGTGAGCGTCCGGCAGAGCCGCCACGCGCGCCCCGCCAGCCCCGACCCAACCCACGCCGCGCGGTTCCCCAGCCGAAGGAGTAGGGAGTGCGTTCGCCGAGGTGAGGACAGGCGCCCCCGACTCCCACTGCCCCCACCCGGGGCCTGGACCTCGAGAGCGAACAGCGCGGGGGTGTCTGGCCTCGCTCTGCGAGAACCGTCCAGCACCACGGGTTTCAATGCGGGGCCGGCCCGATAACGTGTTTTCGAAGCGCGAGCAAGTTCGCCCAGTAACTGTACTTCCGACTCTCCTTCTGCAACAGAACCGCCCTTTCACTTGCCCGTGGAACCAGAAAGCTGACACCTCGCGCCTCTCGAGCCTTCTAAGGGGCCCAGGAACGCTCGGCCCATTAACTCTCCCCAGACGCCAAGCTGCAAAACGCACCCACATTAAACGAGTTCATCCCTGAAAAAGCCCCTGAGCCGCGTCGGGTCGCCAGGTCCCAGCGCTCAGGGCGAGCTCGGGAGCCGCGGCACCCGGCGTGGACGAGGCCGGCAGGCGTCACCGCGCCTTCTGTCTTTTGCAGCGCGCGCGGCGCGGGAAGCGGCCATGGACTGCGACGGCCCCGCGGACAGCCCCCTGAGCCACGACACCGAGCCCGAGCCCGCGCCCGCGCCCGCCGCCCGCGACTCGAGTCCCGGCCGGACGGGGCTAGGTTCGGCGGGCCCGGGCGTGGGCGCGCGCTCCGGGGGCGGGCGACCCGCGGCGGCCAACGCGGCGCGGGAGCGCAGCCGCGTGCAGACCCTGCGGCACGCCTTCCTGGAGCTGCAGCGCACGCTGCCGTCGGTGCCGCCCGACACCAAGCTTTCCAAGCTGGACGTGCTGCTGCTGGCCACCACCTACATCGCGCACCTCACCCGCAGCTTGCAGGACGACGCCGAGGCGCCGGCGGAGCCCGGGCTGGGCGCCCTGCGCGGCGACGGCTACCTGCACCCGGTCAAGGTAGGCGGGCAGGGCCCTCCGCGGATTTGGGCGGAGAGCGGATGCCACCGAGCTCTCTCCCCTGGCTTGGCGGAGAGGTCCACGCTGCAGGAGGCTGCTCCTTAGCAGCAAGTCCTGGGTGGGGAGTTTATATACCGGTGGCTTGAGCAGAGGTCTTTCGCGCCCTTAATTGGCAAACTACAGGATGTGCCTTCCAAGGTCAGAAGTTTCCCGCGGTTAGCCTGGCGAAGTGTTTGGACGTCCTGATTATTTTTAATATTAGAGTTACATTTATGACCCTTTAAGAATTTCAGTGTTTTTCCTTTAAATAATTTCACTCCAGTGTGGGTTCTTATCGGATGTTGGAAAGGTTTCTCGGGTGCAAAATTAAGTGGAATGATAGAATTATCTGTTCTAAGTGCTCTTAGGAAACCACTGTTGAAAAACTTTGGGTAAGGCTGTTAAGAATGAAATGAGACCTTCTGCATTCCCGTGAAGTAGATTTTCAGTCTGTTTAAACAAAGGTTAAATCTCGTGCACTAGATAGCTAAAAAGAAACGTTAGAAAAACTAATATGTATTTGTTTATGTAATTTCCATAACAAGTTGGAGTGCATATTGGGTGACTTGAGCAACTATTAGACTAAAATTATGCAATATGCAAAATTTTATGGGAGTCTGTTCTATATAGTCTTTAAATTACATGCATCATCTGTATTGCAGTATTTAGACTCTGCTTTGCCTTTTTCTCAATTTGAAACCTCACTGATAAGCTTTCTATTCAAAATGCATAATCTCTATATTTTTTAAACCTAAATTTTTATATTTCTGGTTCTACCATTCTGAAGCATTTTGTCACACACAAAATACAAAATTAGGATTTATTAAGTATATCAGTGTTCAATAAGTTATTGAATAATCATTATTGAAATTATGTTTGAGCACACCCTCTAATCTGAACATAGTTCTGTGGTGCATTTCACCAAAATTTACTTTGTAATATAGTGAAAGTGATGATAGATTCAAACCACTTCAAATATTTAAATGTAAAAATTTGAAATATCATTCATTTACAATTATGATAGACCTTGTCCCTTTCACAAGCTCTAGAACATAATCTCAGCTGAAAATCGCTCATTATTAAAGGGTTTTATATTACAGGTGCATTAGGGTGCTGTTCAAATACAACATTAATGTTAGACTTCTTTTGAATTGACATTTGCCATACACTGTAAGAAAGGTGATTTATTTTAACATTAAGTAGATTTTAATACAAAAAGCATCTGCTCAATCTTTGAGGGATATAGAATTCAGAATGTGAAAGCAAGGTGTTATTCATCTTGGTTTCTTGCAGTGCTTTTTGACTGAATAATATTAGAGCCATCATTTTCATTTAATAAGCTTAACAAGCCTTTTTTTTTGTACTTGATTCATGTACTGAGTGTTTCTGTAGTCTTAGAATTGTTTTAAGGGAAATTAAATCTTATTTGTTCTCTGAGTCTGTTATTTTGATTTTAAAGGACAACTCTAAGAATAACGATATAAGACCAAAAATGACCTCTTAAAAATGAAATTGATGATGGTTGATCAAGTGACTAATCTGTTAGACATTTACCAAGTGCCTACTACGTGCAAAGCACTGCGTTAGGAGAGCAAATACAATTATGAGTAAGACTCAGCCCGTTGCCCTCTATGAACGTGCATTAGAGACAAAGAAAAAAATACAAGTAACAGTATTTTTTTTTACCAACTAAAAGTTTATTCTTACTGCAAACTAAACTAGTCTTATCTGACTAATAAAATAAAAATTGGTTTTCTAAAACAGTTATACCAACTTGTGCACATAAACAAGCAATACATCCACATATCCTTGGCTCTACAACCTTGCTATTTTTTCTCCTTCTCGATATATCATATTTATTTTTTTATTAAATTTTTTAAAGATACATCGGTTACATAAATGTTACACAAATTTTAGGGGTACCCATATGCCCCACCGCCCACAACCTCCCACATATACATTCTTCATTAGTGTGGCACATCACCTGCAATAGATATACACATTTTGGGGCTTTGCCACTAAGCATGGACAATAGTTCACATTGTAGACCACACTCTCTCCCACACAGAAAAATTATGAAACGCTTCACGAATTTGCATGTTATCCTTGCTCAGGGGCCATGCTAATCTTCTCTGTATCATTCCAATTTTAGTATATGTGCTGCCAAAGCAAGCACCAAGTTAGAGTATTTTAAGGCAGAATGTTGTAAGTGCCATAAAAGAACTACCGTCTATGGAGGTTCAGTGGAAAGAGATTTTATACACATAATTGACAGAGCCTGTAGCACATTATTTTACAGACACATCCAAAATGTTTAAACATAAAGTCCATTTTTTATTGCTGTAACATGAAAGGAAGAAAAATATTCTGATTACTTGAACTTTTTGATTAATTGAAGGCTCATCATAAACTATTGAAACCCCTAGTAAAAAGTGTTCTAAAATGACTTTATTTTTCTGCCTGACAACACAGTGTTACTTAGTCTTACTTTAATCAAAGATCTTTTAACAAATACTTCAAAGCCATCATTTTGAACCATCAGTTCTCAACAGTATTGTTAAAAAGTTAGCACTGTGGGGGAATTTATGTTAAGAGTATCTGAGTATTTCAGATGAAACTGGAAAGTTTAAGACACTAGGGTCTTGGGGCACAGGGGCATAATCTAAGACAGTTTTTTATCTCTTTGGGATGCAGCCAACTCTGATCAGCTCCATTGGCTCAAAGGGCAGAGATTTTCCAAGAGAACAGGAGTACACTTCAGATTCTTATGTAGGGGAAAAGTACAGATTATTTTATTAACTGCCTCGTTCCTTGAGAATCATTGTTGATAATATATATAAACAATTATATAATATTAAATAAAAGGATACAGTTAATATCACTGAATAGTACACATGCAAGTGATTAAAATAAGAAATTTGGAATAGTATATATGTCAGTACAATTTAAAGCTTTTAAAAAATTAATACAGGGTTTTATTGTTTTGGGGGCAATTAACTCCTAAAGCCAAGAGTACATTTTTAAGGTCTTCATTTTTAGGTTCAGTTCTAGTTCAGTGGTATGAGTTTCTCTAGGTTTTTTGTTTGTTTTTTAAAGATTTATTTATTTTACTTTTATCCATTTTAACCCCCCCCCCCATTTTTTGTTTGTTTGCTTGTTTTGCTTTTTGCTGTTTTTTGTCCATTCATTGGGCAATTCTCTGTGTCTGTTTCCTGCCCTCTTTTCTCATCCTTCTTCTCCTGTCTTCACCAGGATTCGATCCTGGGAACCTCCAATGTGGGAGAGAGACGTTCTGCCACCTGCACCACCTCGTTTCCTGGTTTTTCGTGTGTCTCGTCTTGGCTTTCCTTTGTGTCACTCTGCTGTTTTGTCATCATCTTGCTGCATGGCTTGGCGGGGCCTGACATGCCCGCACGCTGGGCTTGGGGCCTCACCTACTCGTGGGGCCTGGCGGCCCATGCACCTCCTATATTTTTTCTTTTTATTTTACCGGGAGGTCCCAGGAATTGAACCCAGGTCCCTCCATATGGGAGATGGATGCCCAACCATTTGAGCCTCATCTGTCCCCCTCTAGGGTTTTTTTTAAGCTTAGTGAAGTTCCATGGCTTTAAATATGCTTTATTAGGGAAAGTACAGCACAGGAGTATATTAATCCACACAGTGCTAAAACAAATCATTGAAAAGTGAAACATAAATCAGTCAGCTGGCTTTTTTGTCAGCATGCTGATATGCAAAGATTAACCAGTAATTTATTTAGATTTTAATTTCTATCTCTTAATACTATTTGTGTGTCTATATTAAATTCAGTTGACTAAGATCATCAGAAGGCTTTTTGAAAATCCAAGGACTAGTCCTGAGAAAGGAATTTTGTTATTTAATTAAATCCATGAAAATCGAGGCAAAAATCAACGTACACATTTTTAGATTTGTTACATTAACTACTTACATTCTAGCAAGGACTTAAGGAGCAGGCATTCTACACTTGGTTGCATGATTTAGAGATTCTCAACACAGTGGGACCAGGGGCCGCACATATCAGAATTGCCAGGGGAGCATTCGTAGGATTTTAATTTTATTTGGCTTTAGATTTATTTAATTTGCTTTGAGCTTTCAAATTACACTTGACATTTGAGCATAAGATTTTTATGCATATGAAATTGAGGCAGAGGTTTTAAAAGGTTGAGAATCACTGGTTTGTAATCTAAAAATTCTGCACTTGAAATAAAGGTTTCTGCCCAACCTATTCATTACAGAACTGTGTCTTCAAGATAATCCAGGACTTAAGCCTGATTTAACAATGCCAGGTCCTGAGATAGCAGAGGAACCTTGGTGTACTTTCTTAGGTGACCAGAATATAGACGAGTGCCTACGTGTGCTTTAAAAAAATAAAAAGGAAATGGATTTGCAAAAATAAGCAGCATCTTAGAACTGTATCAAAGATATCACACAGGTTAGTAATTACTAGGAATATTTATTAGGAGTTGACCATTTTAAATCCCAAGTACCATAAATTTGATATTTTATCTGTGTTTAAAGTGTGGATTCCCAGCCAGAATGATCTAAATTTAGGATTCTTAAATAATCTGAACATGGTAACAAATTCACTTAACACATCTGGAGACAGAAGGGAAACTTTCCAGATAATATCACATGCCTGTTTACTATTCCTAATGGCTACGTTTTACATCAGGAATCCCAGTGTAGGTGATGATAACTGTACTCAGAAGTATAATAAAGGCTTAATCCAGCTAAGATCTGACTTTGCCTTACATTCTAACTAGGTTTCCAAAAGAGGTCCATTCTCCTAATTTAATTGGCATCAGTATTTTTAAAGTTTCCTGGGTGATTCTAATATGCAGCTTGGGTTGAGGACCCAGGGTCCTTATGTCCTTTTTTGTTTGTTTTTTCATTCTTTTATGTTCTTAATAACTGTGCCTCTGCTTGAGCACTGTGGATTATCTGCCGGGTATCTAAGAACATTTCATGGTGCTGTGTACCCAGCAGTTTGCCTGTGAATGTTCACTGATGAAGACAGTCTGCTGCTCACTGTGGCATTTACTCTCTGGACAGTGTGGGACCCAGTTGCTGACTTGGGGAGTTGTGTTTTTAGGGTGAAGACTTATCTTTGTATTAAAAAAGTTTCTGAGTACTCCAAATACCTTAGAACTAAATTGATTATACAATGAGCACCCTCCCAAAAAAAGAGGTTCATTCTTTTTTCCCCTAATATTACAATCTTACTGTTAACTTTAGTCCACAGTTTGGCTTAGTTGTATTTTCCCCATATACCACTCTATTATTAACCCCTTGTAATAGTGACATACATTTGTTCTAGTTCATGTAAGAACATTCTTATATTTGTACTATTAACCACAGTCATCCTCCACAACAGGCCTCACTATGCTATACAGTCCCATGTTTTATCCTCTAGTTTTCCCTCTAGTTACATGCATGACTCTAAACATCCCCTTTGAACCTCAATCATACCCATAATTCAGCACTATTAATTACACTTGAATGAAGAGATTCATTCTGAAGGGACTACTTATGTAACGTTTTTTTCATCATTAAACCTACTTTGCAATAAATAATATTGTTTCAGAGGTCCATCCTAAAGGCGAATTTAGAAAAACTATGATCACTAATACAAATGTGATGTTTACCAAGAGGTTAGAGCTGTGTGATGCCAATTACCCAGATGTTTCCCCTGGATGTTCTAGCTCTGCAGTACCAACATTCTGATACCCACCACTATCTGGATATGTGCTCTTAGCCAGATGAAACATCTTGGTTGAATTATTCACTTTACATTGTGGTTCTTTGATAAGTGTAGACACGTTAAAAGTTTACCAGGTATAGGAAGTGAATGTGGCTCAAGCAATTGGGCTCCTGCCTACCATATAAGATTTCCAGGGCTCGATTCCTGGGGCCTCCTGGTAAAGGCATCTGGCCCCAGTGGAGAGCTGGCCCGAGCAGAGAGCTGGCCTGAGCAGAAAGCTGGTGCAGCAAGATGATGCAACAAAAAGAGACAAAGAGGAGAGACAACAAGAGATGCAGCAGACCAGGGAGCTGAGGTGGCGCAAGAGATTGAGTGCCTCTCTCCCACTCTAGAAGGTCCCAGGATGATTGGTTCCCAGTGCCGACTAAAGAGAAGACAAGCAGACACAGAAGAACACACAGTGAATGGACACAGAGAGCAGACAGTGAGCGCAAAGCAATGAGGGGGACAGGAGAAATAAATAAATCTTTAAAAAAAAATAGTTTTACCAGGTATAACTTTTTAAAAGTATCTTTAAAGCCAAGGGTCTAGTTTTAGGCCTACTTTTGTTTTAGGTTTAGTTTGAAATTAAACATTGTGGGTAGTCCCCTCCCTGGACCCACTGGGCTGGCGGGCTTTGCTGAGGAGGCAGGGAATTGAACACTGGGCGGGCGACCTTGCGGGACTTCTGCGACGCCCCCAACTGCACATAGAAGAGCTCGCAGTCCAATCTGGCCTCCTTCAGATGCCCACGGGACCTGGTGAGATGCCAGAAATGGTTGGAGAATTGCAGGAGAGCAGACTTTGAAGATAAAATACTTGATCAGCTAAATAAACATTATCAGTTATGTGCCAAGCCCTTTGGACCTCTATGATCTGTAGAACTTATAGAACAGTTCCTCAAGATAATGCTATACCAACAATATTCACTGTTACCAGTCATTTGAACAATCCACATAGCAGACACAGACAACAAATAAAAGAATTGAGAGAATATGAAATTAGGACACTGAAACAGCGAAAAATTGATGAAACTTCTGAGTAGGAATGTCGGTTCCCGCCCAGCGCCGGCTGGGCAGCGCTGCTGGCTGCGGCCTGGGCGGCGACACAAGCTGGTTATGACCGTTCGGCGTGCACTCCGAAACGGCCGAGGAGGATGAGGAGGTTCTCAGGGAGCGGCGCCCAGCCGGGGGCTCCCTGGTCTCCACAGATCGGGGTGGGGGGTATCTGGTAGAAACCGCGCGGCAACAAACGACTCGAGACCTTTCTCCTGGTTCAGCAGCGAAGAACTGGCTGGCTGACTGACCCTT
>PVKH010042937.1:0-10797 GCA_004027955.1 Chaetophractus vellerosus | reverse complement strand
TTGTCTCCCCCTGCTGGGGCGACCTGCCGAGTCAGCTCACCAGTGCGGCAGCCCGCCTGCTCATGGGGGCTCGCCCTTGCTCACAGGGGCTTGCCTTTGCCCGCGGGGGCTTGCCTTTTCCCACAGGGGTTTGCCTTTGCCCGCAGCAGTGGCGTGCCCCACCCGCGCTGGCTTGTCTTCTCGAGGCGGTCCACCCGTTCGAGGAGACCCAGGGACCAAACCCGAGGCCTCCCATGTGGTAAACTGGTGCCCTACCAACTGGGCTACAGCTGGCCCCTCTCTTTTTCTTCCTTTGACTCCATTGATATTATGTAAAAGAATAAATTTTAAACCCAAAGAGTAGATTGGATTATTGTTCCCAATTCTTCATTCCCTCCCTAAACAGAATTATACACACAAGCCCTTTACCATGTGTCTTTGCAGTGCTTCCCATTCTGGACAAAGTATACTTCCTTGTCCCATTGGTTTTGTGTTTGACCATTTGACTTGCTTTGGCCAACAGAACTTGAATAAAAATGGCAGTGGGCCAGTTCTGAGCCAACTCCTTAAGAGACATTGTACCTCGTTGTCCTCTTATATTTTTACCATATGCCATGAGAATATGCACTGGTAGCTGTTGGTCCCAAAATCTGGAGGCAAGCCCAGCCCAACACAATTGACACCAGCAGAACCACAACTGACCCACAGATCTATTAGTGAGATAAATGAATGTTTGTTGTTTTAAGTCATGGATAAATAATGTGGTTGTGTTTTACACAGCATTATTGGAGCAAAAACTGATTTTAAAAAACCCGCACCATAAACTGATTACTGGAAGGGATTCATCAAATGACAAGAGATTTCAATAATTCATGGGCTATGGAAGCAGCTGTGGGCTCCATAACTGAGGATCAAGGTAGAAGAAACCACAGCCATGTGGGGGCATGGCAGACAAACCAGAAGGTCTAGAGCTTCTCCAGACCTAGAAATGCTAGGAGAGTGATAGACAGGCATGAGACACAGGTCTCAAAACAAGGAGAATACTACTGAAAGTCACACTGACTCCTTCACTCCCAAGTGCAGAACTAAGTGTCTACTCTTTTTGGGGAAAGAAAACAGGGAAGAGAGAAAAATGAAAGGAGTTGAGAGGAAAGGAAAGGAAAAAGGAAAGAGAAAAACAAAGATTTCTCCTTTAAAAAATTGAATCTGGAGAGAACCAGGACAAATTCTAGGTTTAGGGTCCTCAAAGCAAAGTATCCCACATTCTGTATTAATGTATTAGTGTTGCCCCTAACAGAATGACTGGCTCCATGCTTGCTCAGCCTGAACTGAAGCCTGGCGGTCAGTGTGAACACAAACATGCCCAACATTCTGAGGCAAACCTGAACATGGCACAGAAAAAAAAAAATACTGTCTTAAAAACAGAAGAAAAATGACACTAGAGAAAACAGAGATAGTCTGGAAAACTGCAGAAAAGTTTTAAAATGCTAATTAATATTCTCAGAGAGATACAGAAGTCATACCATCAGACCATCTGTAAACCAAGAGCAGGATGACATAGAAAAGGAACAATAAAGAAGTATTGGAAATTAAAAATATGATTGCAGATTTTTTAAAGTAATGTCAGGTTTGGGATATACAGTCAAGGAAATCTTACAAACAGTTGATCAAAAAATATGACAGAAAACAGGGAAGAAGAATTATAAGAGACAAAGAGGCTCAATCTAGAGGATATCAACATCCAGCTTCTAGGCATTCTATAAGGAAATAACAGAAACCAAAACAGAAGAGAGAACATTATCAAAGAAATAATAGAAGATAATTTTGCACAGCTGAAGGGTACAAGAAGATTCTGATTTAAAAGTCTTATCAAATTTTTAAGTTTTAAAACACCAAGGATAAAGATAATATCCTAAAAACTTAAAGGGAAAGAAGTGGTCACTTTAAGAGCAAATTTTAGATTGACACCAAATTGTTCATCAACAATAAACGTGAGAATACAATGGAGAAGTATCTTCAGGTAAATTCATATTCTGACAAACTATCATTCATTTATGAGGATAGCATAAAACATGTTCAGAGATACAAAACCTCAGAAAGTTCACCTCTCACATAAATTACTTAAGAATGTACTTCAGAAAAACACATGACTTTGGCTGGGTTTCCTTGTTGCAGAGCCTATGACAGGGATTCTTGTTCAAGTGGTTTATTGAGCAAGTGCTCTCAGGAAAAAGGGAGTGAGGTAAGCAGGACCCAGCAGATGGAACTAACCAAAAATGCCATCTCAGCCAAGACTAGCTTCAGCCTATGGGGCACAAATTGTTCATGGAGTTGCTAACACCCTGAAGCCTTCTGTAACTCCACACCACGCAGTCAGGGGCCACCGTCTGTGTTGGGAGAAATGGTTGTTAGAGTTTGTGGTCTTCAAGATGAAGTGGCTTTGGTTTGGCCAAAGGCAATGATTCCCCAAAGATGGAGGCTGCTCTGAGATCTTTTCAGCCAACACTCACAGCAGCTGGGAGACAGGTGAACTGTAGGTAAAAGAGATCTGTGTGGGTTATGAAGATCAGGCACTACCCTAAGGAAGAGAAAGGTCTGGAATAATGAAGGGAAGTCTTAAGATGATAGCTGTGCATCAGGCTTAGAGAACAGCTAGTCCACAATGGGGTCAAAAGTGTTGAAGACCCACGCAGGGCCCTCCCTGGATGGTTAAGAGGAAGGTAGGGCAACACTGTCCACTAGATAAAAACAGTGAGAACACAATAAAAAGCACCCTTGAGAAATTAGAAGAATTTAAGGATGAGATAAACATAGATAATAAAAAAAGTAATTAGAAAAGTCCATGAAAAATAAAGTTAAACAAAAAAAGAAAATATAATCATTGCCCATTGCACCGAGCTCTGCTTTGAACAATGTGTACATTTACACAATAATTTAAACATTTAGATGTAACTGAATGTAATGTTATTAATGTTGAAAATATAAAAGTGTAAATATAAGATGGAAAAAGTAGGAACAGTGAATGGGAAATCAAGAAATACTAGGTAGGGAAGTGGATGTGGCTCAAGCAGTTGGGTGCCCACCTACTACGTGGAAGGTCCCAGGTGTGGTTCCCGGATGCCTCCTAAAGAAGACAAGCAAGACAGCGAGCTGACACCACAGGCTGGAGAGGCAAACTGACACAAGGAGATGACGCAATGAGGAAGCACAATGAGAGACACAACAAGCAGGGAACAGAGGTGGCTCAAGGTATTGGGCACCTCCCTCCCACATAGGAGGTCCTGGGTTTGGTTCCTGGTGCCTGCTAAAAAGAAGATGAGCAGACAAACAATGAGGGGGTGGGGAAAGTTATAAATAAATAAAATAAATCTTAAAAGAAATACTAGGTAGTAGATCAAGAAATAAAATAACAAGTATATTAAAACATCAAAGATACCTAGTGAAGAAACTGGAAACAATAATATCACTGTCTTGAGGAGAAGGCACAGGACGGTGGAAGGGAGATGTATGTGAGCCAAAGTCAAATTTGCCACAGCAGAGAGTCAAGAGTTAATAAGTATAATCAATGAATCAAGAAATAGTAATAAGGTCATATAATTACAGAGATGAAAGTAACCACAGCAACAGTTAAAAGAGGTAAAAAGCGGTTGCCTCTGGAGACTAGGACTTGGAGGGGAGTCAGAGATTTACAGTAAGGGACTAAATAGCTTTTCATTTTTTTTTTTTAAAGATTTATTTATTTTATTACATATCTCCCCTTCCCCCCTGCTGCGGCGACGCGCCGAGACTGGTCACTGCGCAGGCGTGGCTTTCCCCGCTTGTGGGCGGCTTCTGCTTCCATCACGGCCGGCTTTTCAGTTTGCGGGTGGCTGGCTGCGCTCGATTCGCAGGCGACCTGCCCTGCCCGTGGCGGCTTTTGCCTGTCCGTGGCAGCTTTTTTGCCTTGCCCACGGCGGCTCCGGCCCGCCCATGGCGGCTTGCCATTCTCAAGGCGGTCTGCCCGCTAGGAGAGGTCCCCGGGAACCGAACCCGGGCCTCCCATGTGGTATGCCGACGCCCTATCCACTGGGCTATCCAGTCGGCCCCTAGCTTTTCATTATAAGCCCTTCCATTCAACTATGAGCACATATTACTATGATGGGAAAAAAATTTAATTATTTTGAAAAGAAACATATTTCAGTGCCTTAGTTTGCCAGGCTGCTGGGACAGATACCACACAGTGGGTTGGCTTAAGCAACAACCATTTATTAACTCAAGGTTTTGAGGCTGGAAGTCTAAAATCAAGATGTTGGGAAGGCTTGCTTTTACCCAGAGTCTGTAGGGTTCTGGTTCTGGTACTGGTGCTGGCTGCCGGCAACTCCTTGGGCTTCCTTGGCTCATATGTCTTCCCCCCTCCCCCTCCACCTCCACCCACCACAAGGTGGCATCCTTTCTTGTGTCTGCTCTTCTGGTCTCAGATGACTTCCAGCTTCTCCCCATGTGGCCTTCTTCACCTTCTGACTTCTGGTTTCTTCCTTTTACAAGGCCTCCAGGAAGATGGATTAAGACCCACCCTCATTCAGTTGGGCCACATCCTTACTAAAAATAAGAGATCCTATTTACAATGAGTTCACAGCCACAGGAACGAATGTTGAGATTAAGAACATGTCTGAATCAGGGTAAATAATTTAATCTACCACATCCAGGATGTCATGAGGTGCCAGCAGTCCTCGGGGAACTGAGGCGAATGAGCCCTTCTTCAGCTCATGTTGGAGAATAACCACTCTCCAGAAACTTCCCTAAAGTGTAATCCAAGATTGACCATTGGCAGGCAGGGGCTCATAAATAGCACATTGTGAGCTGCAGGTCAAGGGGTTGGTGGAATTAGGTCTCTGAGGCCTCAGTCATGTGGCAAACATTCAAATCCACTGCAAAGGTTGGGTAGTGGTAAAACTGAAAAGCACGCAGAGGTCGTTCCAACTGCTGAATCCATCACACAGATCTGAGCCTGGATTCGTTACTGATGCTCAGTCAGTGGCCCTCACTGAGTGTCTGTAAGTCTGTTAGAAAAATCATCTCAACACATTCTGAGGAAAGCACAAACCATACATCCAATTCATCAGCAAGGCCAGCCAGGTCTACTTCCAAATATATGTCTACTGGCTTATCTTTTCACCAATTTCATTGCTAGTTATCCCCTCCTCTTCCTCACCCCGGCCCAAAACATTGTTTATGCCTGGACTAGTGCAGTATCCCCTAAATGCTGCTGCCCATCCCCATCCCACTGCCAGCTCATTCTCCACTCATCATCCAGAGTGACCTTTTTTAAGTCAATAATCCAATCACGTCACTACCCTGCTTGAAGTTTTTCAATGGATTCCTCATACTCTTGAAATAAATCCAAAATTCTTCACACAGCTTACAAGGCCCTGCATGATCTGGCTTCCTACAGTTTATTGCCCTCTCCTTCTTGCTGTGAAACTGCAGGCATGTTTTAGTTCCTACTCACTCCAGGATCTCTACACATGCTCTTCAACCTTCCTGAATGCTCACCGCTCCCATGGTACCCACCTCTATCCTTTCCTGGATGATTCCTTCGGGTCCCTGGTTAAAGGACATCTACTCAGGGAAGGTTCTGCAACCCCCTCCCCAGACCAGCCTAGGTCTCCTGCTGGACTCCTGCTGTCCCTTAACAATTTGCACAACTATAATCAATTTTGTTTATTTGATTTTCCCCACACACGCACACTAGAATATACACTCCATGAATAAAAGGAAGGACTAGAGGTATTTGTGGGCCACAATATATTCCCTTTCATCTGGCACATAGTGTCTCATTGGTATTTATTGAATGAGAAATGAAAAATTATAAAAAATGCTTTTCTCTTTTCTAAAAAAAAAGGTGTTATATTTATGGCTGAACATCTAGTACTTTTGCAAGTAAAATTTTAAGATTTTATTTTTAAACTGCTTACAAATCTTAATTAGTACTGCACAAGGGAAAGAAGAATAAAAACATATAGCACAATGCCTAAAGGGAAGAAACTCATTAAAATGAGGAAGAGCCCTTTAAAATAGGATTCTTAAAATTCTATGCACCGGTGCATCTGCTCGGATTACAAATCATCAGTTTTAGAAAATGACAAGTGATTCTAAAGCAAGTAATTTTTAATAAAGAACTTATTTAAATTTTTTTTAAAACCACAGGTAACAATATTGTTGAACTTCAGAGCACAATCACGTTGTTAATAGAAAGTTGGGTCACAAAATCCACAATAATTTGAGGCGTGATTTGAAGTATTTCAAGGAGCTAGCTTTATCATTCTGCCGCTTTCCCTCTCAGAATGTTGCACATGTAAAGCAAAGTGGAAAGTTTCCAAACCAATGACTTTTTGTTAAGAGCATGTAAACATTACAGATTCCCTAGTCTTTCATGATCCAATTTTTCCTGGTTCTTTTAGACTGCAGCTACACATTATCCCTAAGCTAGAATTTCACAAGGACTTTGCAATGATCATTTTCCAGAGGAGCAAAGCTGAGCGTGCAGGCTGGTGCCATGGCAGCTCTGGGGCTGGGCATGAGCCCAGTCATGCCATCTACAACTTCTGCTGCATCTTCCCCTTAACCACATTGCATTTGCATAGTGAGGTCCATTCTTTGGAATATTTTCATGTAAATCTGAGAGTCACCCTGATACCAGGAAGAGTTTCTTTCCATACATGAGGACACCATAATTCAGGAGGTAGAAGTGTCTTACTCAAACTCCCAGAATATTTAATCCAGGTCTAAAGCTAGTACTTTCCAGTTTATTCATGCATTAAACTAATATGTAACGAGTGCCTACTATGTTGTAAGTATTTGGGATACATCAGGGAAAAAAAAAGACAAAACTCTCTTCTTTTGTGGAGTTTACATTCTCAGAGAAAAATATACAGGTCATAATTTTAAACAGGGTGATCAAGATAGGCTTCCTTGAGAAGGAGACATTGGAGCAAAGACTTGAAAGAGGTTAGGGAAATAGCCATGTGAATGCTCTGAAAGGCACACTCAATCAGAGAGATCGGGTAGAGGATGGTTGGAGGCCGAGAGGAGTGAGGAGGCCACTGTAACTGGAGTAGAGGGAGGGAGGGAGGGAGACAGAGAGTAGTAAGAGAAGAGGCCAGAGAGAAAACAGGGATAAGATCAGGGAGCCTTGTAGGTCTTTAGAAGGGCTGTGGCTTTTACTCTGAGTAAGATTTAGAGCCAGTAAAGAGTTTTGATAGAGTTGGGGCAGGAGGGGACCTTGATTTTAACAAGGCTACTCAGGTGATAACAGCCTGTCTGGGACAAGGAGAGAACAAGAAAGACAATAGGAGGCTGTGTAGTAATGCAAGCTTGAGATGATAGTGTTTTGGATCAGGGTGTTGGTGGTGGAGGTGGTGACAAGTGTCAAAAATGGATCAGGGTGTTGGTGGTGGAGGTGGTGACAAGTGGTCAAAATATGGAGCCAACAGATCGTTGCATGTGTGATGTGAGAGAAAGAGAAGAATCGAGGTTAGCCCCAAAGCTGTTTGGCCTCAGCAACTGGAAGCATGGAATTAACAAGTGCCCAGGAGGGCAGAAACCAGTGGAACTGATTTCAGGAGGAAGAACAAGAGATCAGTTTAACACAAGTTAAGTAAGATATCAGTCCAGGAGAAAATGTTGAATATACAAGTCTAACCTCAGGAGATATGTCTTGGCTGAGATGTAAACTCCTGGTACAGTGCTTATTCCAGCTCAGTGTGCTTCCCTGCAATTTAAGCTTGGACTTCTCCAGAAGGAGAAACGTCGTGGTGAAGCTAGCTAAACACCCTCCTGCTGCCCACAAATCTGCACTGGTCTTATTTGGAAAAAAAATCAGTCACCCTGCGTCTTACTTAAGAGGACCCTCATTCAAGGAGCTCCCTACCCAACTCAATATGGCAGAAGCCTGGTTAAAGATCTTCAGACACAACGTAAGACTGATCCTTATAAAGTGGCCTTGTAATTGATTCCAAATGGTAGTGTTTCTCCAATACTTGTAGCATATTTAATTAATTTTTCTTCTTCATTAGGAAGATGTAATCTTTTTTTATATTCTTGTAGCAGAATTTTTTTAAAAACCTAGGGAAGATCACAAGTAGCTGAGTTGGTCCAAAAGAGTCATATTTGGTGCATCTACACAACTTCATCTTTGGCTAACCATAAATTTAGATTGTGGGAAGATGATGAAGTAGGAAGCTCCAGGAATCAGTCCCTCTACCAGAACAACTATTAAACAGGCAGGAACTGTCTGAATCAACTATTTTGAAACTCCAAAGTCCAGTAGAACACTGTACAGCAGAGGTTCTTAGCCAGGGGTCCAGGGTTCCCCAAGGGATCTGTGGAAAGATTTCAGGGGGTTTGTGAGCTTGAATTGAAAATTCAAAAGAAACGTTATTCTTGTGAGGACAATATTGGGGCAAGTATGATATATTTATTAAATAATACACAATATGGTGTGGACTTAGTGTGATTTTTATTTTGATGTAGCATGTTCTGAGTGCAAGTGGATAACTGCCTTTGAAAAGGTTGGTAAGGATGGTGGAGATGGTTTATGACCACAGGAAAACTCAAATTTCTAAATGTTTGCCAAAAATGACCATTTGAACAGATGTTGAACTGTGTTAGGTTATCAGGTATTGAAATTATGGGAAAGTTGTAAAATGTAATTTTGAATAATCCTAAAATTTAATTTAAAGACATGATGATGTTAAGTGTCATAAAACTATCTGCCGCTACATTCTGAGAAGGGGTCCATGGTTTTCATCTAACTGGCAAATGGGTCCATGGAACAAGAAAGGTGAAGAACCCCTGTTGTAGAGCATCCAGGGCAGAGTTGGAGGAAGAGGCTGGTAAATGACAGTAAATACCAGCAAATTTCTCTTTTCGTGTGATGATTACCAGCGTCCATCTCCCCCTCTTACAGCAAGCAGCAGTGGGGTCTGGCCCCTGGTGTAGCTTGCTGATGCCAGAGAGAGACATAAAATTCCGCTTCCCCAAGATCCGGGGTGGAGGGGTATGATACGGCATGGGCCAATTGCTGACCACTGCTTTTGATTAGCTACTTTGGATTGCTAGGGGCCCGGGCTTCTGAGTGCAGTCATTGTTCCAACCCAACCTAGACAGAGGTGGTGGAGGAGACATAAGGATGGTATACTTCCTCAGAGCTGCAGAGAATAGCTGATGGGCTGCACTGGCTGAGTAGAGGCCGAATCAAAAAAAGGGCAGCTTTTGGGGAGAGATGGTAGAAGCTCCTGGTGCCCTTCCTGGCCTCTCCCTCATCCCATCCCCAGGGTCGTTTGGAGCCTGTAGTCACTCACTTTGAGGGTCCCTGGCTTTGTTCTGGCTGAGAAAGACTGACTTGGGAAACTCCTCTCCAGTGTGCTCCCCCTCCCAGAATTTGCCCTCTGGGCAAAAGCAGTTTGAGATAGAAGAGCAACTACAAAACAGTTGAGGCACAGGCCTGGAACAAATGCTTACCTGAGTTCAGTCCTACAGTGGAAGACCTGGGAGAGGGAGAAGATCTTTTTTCCAGGAAAGTTGAGGAGACATTCAAATACCTGTAAAAAGGGGAACTCCTATGGCCACTAGCAAGCACAAGATACGGGCCCAAAAAGACAGGAAGGACCATGCAGTTTGCATTCACCTTGGAAAGATTTGCCCGATAGGGCTGAACTCTGACAGAGAGCACCAGCTAATGCAAAGCCAATATGCAAAGATGATAAAAGGTGTGTTTTGCTTATGTGCTTGGTTTTGTTAACTCCTGACACTCAAGAAAAGCTCTGTCATATCACCAACTGGTTACAAACGCGAGAAACAGGCATCTCAGGGAATAAATCTCAGTGTTAACATTTTAAAATATTAAAATGTAAAGTGCGCAAAAATTTATTACTAGACAAAGAAAGAGGAAATAATGGCCCTTCTGCAGGAAGAGCAGAAATAAAAATGAATTCTAAAAAAGCTGAAATAGCCTAAAAGACCTCTGGGAAACTATCAAGAGTACCGATACATGCATTATGGGAGTCCCAGAAGGAGAGGAAAGAGAGAAAGGGGCAGAAGGAATATTCAGAGAAATAATGGCAGAAAATTTTCTAAACTTAGCAAAAGACATGAACACCAATTGGGATAAATTTGAAGAAAAAAAAAAATTCCCATTTGAACAGACATTTCTCCGAAGATAGACAAATGGCCAAAAAGTTCATGAAAAGATACTCAAAATCATTAGCCATTAGGAAAATACAAATCAAAACCAAAATGAGGTAGCATTTCACACCCATCAGAATGGCTACTATTTTAAAAATGGGAAATTATAAGTGTTGGAGAAGATGTAGAGAAATAGGAACACTCGTGCATTGCTTGTGGGAATGTAAAGTGGTGAAGTAGCTGTGGAAGAAAGTTTGGCAATTCCTCAGAAAGCTGAGCATAGACTTACCATATGACCTGGCAATCTCACATCTAGCTATATACCCAATAGAAATGAAAGCAGGGACTCAAATTGATGTTTGTACAACCATGTTCACAGTGGCATTATTCACAACTGCCAAAAGATGGAAGTAACCCAGGTGTCCAAAACCTGGTGAATGGATAAATAAAAGGTGGTATATACATACAATGGAATATTATTCGGCTCTAAAAAAAGAAACATGGATGAACCTTGAAGACATCATGTTGAGTGAAATAGGCCAGGCACAAAAGGACAAATATTCTATGATCTCACTAAGAGGAAATAATCAGAATCAGCAAACTTATAGAGTCAGAATCTCTACAGCTTCCCAGGGGACAGTGTTAGGGTGGAGA
>PVKH010042936.1:0-10777 GCA_004027955.1 Chaetophractus vellerosus | reverse complement strand
GCTGCCAGCGATTCTTAGTCCTTGCCCTTTCTGTCACATGGCCACGCACATGGTGATGCTTTCTCCTTTTTCCTCTTGTTCCATTGCCTTCTAGCTTCTTCCCATGGCTTTCTCTCTCTATGTCTGAATTTCCTTCTGCTTAAAAAGGACTCCAGTAATCAGGGTAAAGCCCAATCTTATTCAGTTGGGCCACAGGTTAAATGAAGTAACAACTTCAAGAGGTCCTAATTACAATGGGTCCACATCCACTAGAATGTAGACCAAGATCAAGAACACGTCCAAACCGGGGCACACAGTTAATCCATCAGTGCATCAAATGCTGTCTACGCTCCTAAAATCTACACTGAGTAGGGAATGTAAAATCAGCCCAAAGAACATAAGTTAAAATAGGTGGGTATTTTGTATTGGTAATATATCAAAAACAAAAATTTCCTGTTGCTTTTAAATATCAAGATGCAGATGGTAGCAAGGACAGATGAGAAAAAAAAACTCTGATTTTTTTTACTAAGTTCTTTGCGATTTTAAAAGAAAAAGTTAAATAAAAAATTAATTTTAGATGTTTTTCATTGAATTAGCTTCATCTTTCCAATGGGGCAATTCAATGGGTTTTGCAATAGATTTTTATCATTTTTTTTTCCTTTTAGGTAATTACTGTTTCTTTGATAGAATTATATTAGAGTTCTTTGCTGCTAGTGTTTTCTCAACTGTTTTCTGCAGCTATTGTTTCTCGACTGTTTACTGCAGCTATTATTTGGAATATTTTCTTACACAACTAATCTACCCAAGAGGAACAAGTGTATTACAACAAATCCCTCTGAGGCTTGCACAGAAATCCTCTGGTAGAAAGGAAAGTATATGCACTAGACAGTATTTCTTCGGAACTGAATTCCTAAGATTTGTCTGTAGGAGCTGGGGAATTGTGAGAGGTGCCACAACTAAGTCAGAAAGATTTGCAAACCAGGGAACAAAGGATCCTATTAGATAAAAAATGTATCCTGTTGCTTTTATGTTCTCTCTCCCAGTTCAAATTTATCAGGGAAATGTCATGTTGTGACTGAATTAATACTGTTCACATTGAATTTGCATGTCATTTGGTTTTCAAGAAAGAGGGAGAGGAATAGAGTGAGAAACATAAATGTGCTATGTTTCATAAAACCAAATATACTAGCTCCTCTTGAATTATTTCAAGTGGAAAAACTTTATTTAACAGAAAAGCATTTTGTATCTTTCAAATCTCTTGCCACAATGTTAGAATATCACATATTAGACAAGTGAAGATTTTGCACAGTAGCATGAGTCTATCTTGATTGACACTGAAAAAATTCTCAGTGTTTTGCAAAAATATGTGATGTAGAAAATCATTCATTTATCAAAAATCAGTTGAATATCTACTTTCATGAATATAGGAATTTTTCTCTAATCCAGAAATGACAAGTCTTTCTACTTTTTCCCATTCTATGTGGTCTTTTGACTTTGATACTAAGGTCATATACTCAGAAAGAACACTAAGCATTTCAGCTGAGAGATCAGTCCCATCTAAGCTCCTAACTGATTTGTTTGGAGATTCATAAAATCAACCCTAGATTCTACAATTGTTAGCTTCACATTTTGCTATATTCACAGATATTACCTTTTCTTGACTCCCTTGCAAGCATGGGTGGACATTTTGTTAAGTTCTGAGAAATGAGATATAAGCAGAAATATTGCATGAGGCTTCAAGGGAGCTGACTTGGCTGAAACAAGTATTATTTTGCCCTTTCTTTTTCCAGCCTGAATCTCAGAGATCCAACAGCCATTGTACACTTAGACATGAACTTAAAGAAGAAACTCAGTGCTAATAGGGTAAAACGGAAAATCATGGACCCGCCATAGTCATCCTGCACTGATTGAACTATTTTGATGAAAAAATTCAAATTGTATTTTGTATGAGTCACAATTATTGTAAGATTTTCTACTATTCAGTTGGATCTAGTTCTAATTTAAAGGTACATTTAAAGAAATGTATCTTTAAAATTATATTCTTTCTACAGAAAAGGAAGCTATAGGTAATTTTAATTTTTTTAGCGTGATCCTTAAAACTGTAACATACATTTAGTCTAAATTTTTAACAAAACTAAAGCTATTCAGAATTTCTTTCTCTTCTGAAACATGACAAGAATATTAGCATGATTTATACATTGAACAAAAAGCTCCTTTCCCATCTTGATAATGTTGTTAGAGTTTTGGTTCTGCCATTTTTATAGTAAACACGCTAATTTGTTTGTAATTTAACAGCCAAAGATTAATTAAATCTACCAACCTATGTATTGATTTCTGTGTCCAGTGCTGTCTCTTGAAGTCTGTGAGTGAACTGATGTATAAGCATGGTTATGGCAAAATCAACAAGAAATGGATTGCCTTGACAGATAACTCATTGATTACATGATCTCTTGGTAAATATGGCATCATCTGCATGGAGAATCTCATTCATGAGATTTATACTGTTGGGAAACTCTTCAAAGAAGCAACCTACTTCCTGTGGCCCTTCAGTTATCTTCTTCCAGAGATGGAATGAAGAGAAAGGCCACCCATTTTGTAGAAGGGGTGATGCTGGCAAAAGGGAAGACCAGATCAATAGGCTTATTAGAAGGATGAACTAAGGTTCTACCATGACTATTTTTGTAATCTGGTCAGTTAATAAACTGTGACTGCTTTCAAATGGAAAAATATACATATATACAGTTTTATAATTCTCTTCCTCTATTATCTGTATATCTGAAAAACTTTTGTCATCATCTCTTGAAAGACAGTTGAGCTTAATATAGTTAATTTCTCTGAGACCTTTGAAAATATTGGTTTATTTTATTCTGGAGTCTATTGTATGGTTGCTGAGGAATCCTCTTCTGTCAGTTTGTGGCTATTTTGTGTCAGTCTATGTTTTCACTACGGCATCCTCTCTCTTTCTATTAATGTTCTCCATTTCACAGGGATATGTCTAAGGTTGCATTTACTTTACTTAACCACATTGTTTCTTGGAGGTTTTTTATTTTGTATTTTTTTATGTGAGGGTTCACACCCTCAATTCTGAAGAGTTCTCAGGTATTATCACTTCACAAGCATTCCCTTAATTTATGTATTCTAGAACTCTTATTAGATATCTGTTGAAGTTTCTCAAACTGTCCTCCAAGGCTTTCAATTGATTAATACACGCATTTTTCCTCGTATTTTCTTGAGTGTTAAGAGTGGTTTGCAACTTCCCCCTTTGATCGTATCTACCTACAGTTTATTCTGTCCATAGGTATTCAATTTTTATGATTTAAGTTTCATTATCCAAAAACTCTAATAGTCTGCTGTTATATTTTCTTGTTCTTATTTTATTTGTATTTTTTGTTGTTGTCATTCCATTATTTCTTTATTTTTTTAATCTGGTTTGTTTATTTATATTTTGTTTGATTTTGACAGATGTGTTTCCATTGTTTATCTTTTTTGTGATCTTAACCAAAATTTTTCACTTTTCTTTTATGCGGAACTAAATTTATTGTCAAATGTTTGGTTTTGCAATTTGCTTATTTTAGCATTCCTGTGACTTGGAATTTTAGTTTGACGGTTCAGTTTTAGCTGTTTTTTTTTTTAAGCTTCATTGATATAATTGATATACAATTGCAAATATTTAAATTGTACGTTTTTATGAGTTTTGGCATCCATGTACACCCACGAAGCAATCAGCACAATCAAGATAGTGCATCATCCCCAAAGCATCTTCACGCCTCTTTGTAATCCCTCCTTCCCATCCCCATCCTCAATTCCCAGGCAACCACTCATCTGTTTTCTGTACCTCTTCCTTCTTTTTATCCAGGTAGACATTTTGATATCCATATTGTGTCGTGTGTAAATCATTCATTCCTTTTATTGTTGATTAGTGTTTTATTGTAAGGCTATACCATAGTTTGCTTATCTGTTTGTCTATTGATGGGCATTTGGGTTGGTTCCAATTTTGTCAATTAGAATAAAGCGGCTCTGAACACTTGTGTTCAAATCTTTGTTTGCATATATACTATTTTTACTTTGGGGTATATCTAGGAGTGGAATGGCTATATAATATAGTACATGACAGTAGCATTTTAAGAAATTATCAAACTGTTTTCCAAAGTTCTTCCAGTTTACCTACTCACCAGAAGTATATGGAAATTTCAGATTTTCCACATTCTTACCAAGATTTGGTATGGTCAGTCTTTTAAAATTTAGCCATATTAACGTTAGTTTGCATTTCACGAAGAACTAATAATGTGGACCATATTCTCAGGTGCATATCTGTCATCTATACATCTTTTTTTGATGAAGTATCTGTTCAAATATTTTGACCAGTTTTATTTGGTTGTTTGTTTTCTTGTTGTTGAATTTCAAGTTTTCTTTATATATTCTAGATACAAATCTTACTAAGATACAAGTAAAACATAATTACTAATATTTTCTTCCAGGGTTCAAACTGTGATTTCATTCTCTTACCATAGACTGTTAAACAACAGAAGTCTTAATTTTGATGAAGTATAATTTATAAATATTTATGTGTGTGGATCATGGATTTGATGCCATATCTAAGAAATCTTTGTCTATCACAAGGTCACAAAATTTTTTTCTTATTTTTTCTTACAAATTTTATAGTTTTAAGTTTTACATTTAGGTCTGTGAAATATTTTGAGTTAATCTGTGTATATGGTATTAATTATGGTTTAAAGTCCAGTGTTTTGCATATGGCTATCCAATTATTCCCACACAATTTGTTGAAAACACAATTTTTTCTCCACTGAATTGACTTTGTACCTTCCTCAAAAATCAGTAGTCTATATGGGTATGAGTCTATATCTGGATTCTTTTTTGTTTCATTGCTCTATTTTTCTTTTACTGCACAAACACAGCACTGTTTTGATTATTGTAACTCTATAATAAGCCTTGAAATCAAGTAATACCAGTCATTCAAATTTGATCTTCCTTTTCAAAGTTTTATCAGTTATTCTCTGTCCTTTACATTTTCCATATAGATTTTAGAATAAGTTTGTCAGTTTATACCAAATAGTCAGCTGAGATTTTGATTGGGATTACATTGAATCTATACATCAATTTGCGGTGACATAGTAATAACAGCGAATGTTTTGACATATGAGAACAAGTTATAGCTTCCCATGTATCAGATTTCTTAAAATTTATTTCACCAATATTTTGTAGTTTTCAGTGTGTAAGTCTTAAACATATTTTGCCAGATTTATATCTAAGCATTTCATATTTTATACTATTGTAAATTATATTTTTATTTCAATTTATAACTCCATTATAAGTTCATAGGCATACAACTGAATTTTCTATATTGATCTATATCTTGAAACCTTGCTAAACTCACTTATTAGTTCTATTAGCTTATATTTGCAGCCTCCATTCTATTTCCTAAATAGCCAGTCATTTCATCTGTGAATAACAATTTAGTTAATCTTTTGCAACCTGGATGCTTTTATTTACTTTTTTTGTCATCCCCCTGGCTAGGCACTCCAGAATAATGTTGAATAGAAATTGTGAGAGAGGACAAACTTTTCTTGTTCCTGATTTTAGGCAGAGAGCACTCAGTCTTTCAATGTTAATATAATGTTAGTTGTAATTATTTGGTGGATGTTCTTTATGAAATTGAAGAAGTTTTCCTTCTATTCCTATTTTTCTAACAGTTTTTGTCAGAAATAGATATTTAAAGTTGTTAGATATTTTTTCTACATCTACTAAGATGGCCATATAACTTATTTTTTTTAGTCTGTCAATATGACAAATTATATTGGTTGATTTTAAAACGTTAAATTCTTAGATTCTTTCCATGCTTGCAGCTTTATTGTTTTTTTACATCATGAGCAGTTTGAAGTTGATATTAGTTGCATAAATCTTTGGGATTGTATATCCACTTTACGGATTTACCCCTTTATTATTATGACATTGACCTCTTTCCCCATGGTAATATTCTTTATTTAAAAATTTATTTTTAAAAATATTAGTATTAATATTAATAATTGTCTATTATTAATATTGTCACTCCAACTTCCCCATCCTTTTACTTTTAACTTATTTGTCTTTTATATTTTAACTGTGTTTCTCACAGAGAGCATATACTGAGAGTGTTCTGACTGACTGGTTTTTCTCTTCGTTATAGGTTTTTTTTCTGTTTCTTTACATATCTGTTAAATTTTTTTAGAGGCCATACATTGTGGATTTTATTTTCTTAGGTGCTGGGTCTTTTTGAATTCTTTTAACTATTACTAAGCTCTCACAATACTAGGAAAGAATTTGATCCTTTTGTGTCTGGTTTGCTAGGCATTATCAACGCTCTAATTTTGTCTCACTACTAAAACAAAGCACTTCTAAGGAGTCTACTGAGTTTTGTACCATAAATTTTGATGTTTGCCAGTCTGCCTGGTGGAAACACAGAAATGCACACGAGGTAATGGTATCTTCTAATCCTTTAGGGTGGCTCTTCCCCTGGCCTCACACATACGACATAAATGGGTATCTGTACTCTGCCGGACACCTGGGAGTGACCCTTGACAAGTGCCCAGAGTTCTCTCTCTGTGAAGCACTTCTTTCATACTCTGTCTTATGAACTGTAGGTACTTTGATATCACTGGGTATTTAATTCTGTCTCCTCAACTTTGAGAACCCACCAGGATCTAAATTTTCTTTCCCTGAACCAAAGCTTGTGTACTTTCTTAAGGCAACGTATTGGAACACTCACAGAGTTCGTTTTGCTCATTTTTTTTTGTCCTTTTGTGATCACTATCCATCATTTCCTGAGGTTCAAGTACCTGAAAACTTGTTTCAATTATTCTGTCCTTTTTTGTTATTGTTGATATTATTTGAGATGGGAGAATAAAACCCAATCCTAGTTATTCCAAATTGGCCAGGAAGAGTGGGAAGTTAATAATTAATTAACTTATCTCCAACTATATCTGACCATTTTGTGGTTGCCTTCCTCCAGGCTCCAGAGCTAGCAGTGCAGTACTAGGTTCAATGACACTGGTCAGGGGCTAATTCCTACAATGATTTTAGGCTATCTAGAAGCAATCAGGAAGTTAGTGGATAACTTAGTTCACTTGCTGGATCAGGAGTTGGTTTTATTCTTCCCCAGTCTCCTGGAAACTCCTTCCTGTGACTCTGAATTCAAATAATGAATCTGGCTCCAGTGCCTTTTAATAAAAGTATTTCTTAAAATACTTTTTTAGTATCTCAACACCTGCCTTCCATTTCCTGTTTCTTACCCCAGAACCCAGCTGGTTCATGGCTTTAGCACCTCTCAGTAGATTGCATTTCTCTTCCGAGTCTAGTACATAAAATTTCATCTTGTTTTTGAGTCTGGTTGCATCTTTTAAATTTCCTTTTATAGTGCACTATTGATTTAATATCTCTTTCATTCACATTGAAAAAAAAAAAGGTTATTTGTTCTATCTTCTTTTAATTGAGAAATCCTTTTTTAGAAGTAAAGCTGAAATGGAAAACAAACTTTCATAAGATCTAAAGTTGTTCTTCAAAATTTGGAAGTGTTTAGGTGAGAATATGCAGAGCAGGACATTTGAGTCCAAAATATTTTCACCCATGCCAGCTCCAAAATTTCTTTCATCAACAAGAAGCATGTAGAAAGTTCTACCAAGAGCAATTTAAAATCACTACCAAAAGTAAAATATCTCTCATATATACTTCTAAAAGGAACAAGAAATCGTATTCTATAATAATTTGTCAGGCTTAAATCCCTTTGGACATAGTATCATTTCAGCTAGTACTATCTCACATATACAAAATCTTGGCAGGATACAAACATGAGCATGTTTTCTCATTGCTCTGGCTGGTTAACTGGAGGCTGGTTAATCTGAACTGGGCCATCTGTGAGCATTTTCTTTGAGCTCCCGATTTGGCTGCACCTTGAGTTCAGCACTCCTGTTTAGACCAAAGTGCTAGCTAGAGCATGTTTTTCTCATGTAATGGCAGAAGTGAAACTGGACATACTCAACCAGGCAAATGCATTCTAAGCCCTTGCTTATATCAAGTTTTATAACATCTGTTTGACGAAAACAAGTTAAAGATTGAGCATAAATTAAAACACAGCAGGTAATATCCTCCTAGAGAAGAGGTAGGAGTATATTTTTTAATAATACAATCCCTTCTAGGCTATTAGTTTTAATTTTGTTCTATTGTCTATATCATTTCAAATTAGGAATAAAAGCACTTAAGAGACCACTGTGTGTTTTCTCATACTTATCTCACGGGAGGAGACACATGGAAGGAATATAGGCTCTGAAGAAGTGATTTCCCTCTTACTATTGGAGGGATCACAAAAGTACTCTCCACTCTTTTACATTATCTATTAGAGAATAGCTAGATTGTCTCCAACAGTTCAGCCACATTTCTGGGAATTATTTATTGAAAGATTTTCCCTTTGTGTTGGTGGGATAGAAAAAGATCCATCTTGTATATGCAATGTTAGTCAGCACATACAGGTTTCTCAAACTATGACTCCATAGTATTTATTTATTATTATTTTAATTTGTTTTTAATTTAGATTACCATTGAAGTTGAAAATGAAAACTGTATTACACTTTCTATAAGGCTTTCTCTAAAATATTATAATAAATGGACCAGAACAAACTTCCAAGGAAAACAAAGCCAAAACATCCTGCTTACTTCTCTAGTCCCCTCTACCCATGTTCAATTTTTACTGTTACCTCTAACAATTTTATATCTTAGGGACAGAGATAAGTCATTGGTCAATTGTGGGCCCATTTTCAGGGCACCTTTCCAGGTGCTATTTGTAATTGGTTTCAGATAAAAACTCTGGAAAAAAATCAAGATGAAACCAAATCTAGTATTTTCCTGTTTCCCTTGTTATTTAAAACAGTTTATAATCAGCTGAAAGTTTTAGAAACAGAAGGGAAAAACACAGTTGAAATACTTGGCATAATTTATCTGAGTACATAGATGAACAGATCAGCACAGCTCAACTTGCAATTCAAGGAAATTAGAATTTCCATGCAGGAACTGAGACAATCTGCAATTTCTGAAGTTTGCACACCTGGAATGTGTCAACAGAGAAGTGCAAACTCTAGCTTCATTAGTTCTTCATTGAGCAGCTTTATTTTTGATCCCAAAAGAAAATGTACTTTTTAAAACTTGCACTATCACTGACCTTTCCCAACAGCCTGCTGATTGATTATATAACCTTTCAGTCTGCTTTAGCATTGAGTGTCTTCAGCCTGTGTTCCAGACACGACTATAACTCAATGGGAGGAAGGGACAAGAGCCATGGAATAAGAATTGTAAAACATTTGAATGACTGGGAATGCCTTGGTTCTGGAAAAGATTTTTTAAAAATGCAATTATCTGTTTTTCAAGGAAAAAACTCAAGTCCGTGGAGACAAATGACCGAGTATCACTTTCTCTGTGGAATCATATCTACCCAGGTAACCATGTCCTTGTTTTGGATTGTAGATCTCTGGATGTGAGTTTGGAAAGTAGAAAGAGTTTCTCTAAAGATAATTTATTCGGTTTTACCTCTAAGGAAATTATCACAAAAAAAGGATGATTTGCAAGGCCAGCTAAGAATCAAGCATAAGTTTCATAACAGGTGAGCATTACAAAAGATTTCCTAGGGAGGTAGCTATTGCTTGGAGGAAAGATGGATTGAAATAACTGCAAAACAATTTTTAAGTAATGTCATAAAAAGTTAGAACTGTTTCAATCAAAGTACTTAGGGCCCGTGATCCTCTAATATTATCAAAAAGAGAGACAATATGGAAAAGAAGAGATTTAGATTTAAGATTATTTTTTAGCCCTGCAAAAGTTCAAGAAGCTTCTAATCAATGGAAAAGAGGACAATTATATTTTATTCCTTTTAATCTTTTAAATTAGCCTTTATTTCTATTTCCCTTATTTTTTCTTATTTTCTCCAAAACAATTATAAAATTTATACTACTTTAGCAGAGGATATTGTGAAGAGAAAATAATATCATCCATACACATTATTTTATCATTACCACAGAGAGATGTATTGAATAAGGTTTCCTGTTGAGTCTACGCTAACCTAAATGACACCTCTGCCCTTCAGTTAGAGCCATTGGGATTACAGGAATAGATTATTAGCAGAAGGAGGGAGAACAACCAGCAATTAGTTTGTTTTGTGAACGCACTCTCTTTCTATAATGTCAAAAGTAATTTCATGTTTCAGACTCAAGTTGTTAATTTGAGGTAAGCTATTGAAGGAATTTAGGGAAATTTATTGTATCCGTCTGGGTATTCCTTCTTAGTATTTCTTGGGAAACTTTTTTGTTTTTCAAAAACCTTGAATTCTGAGGAAAAAGCAGTTAAGAAATCAAGAAAATATGAAAATATAATTTTCCTGTGAGAGTTAAAACTTAACTATCAACATAGACATGCTACTGCTTTGAAAAGATCCACTGAGGTCAGGTAGGAAGCAGAGAAAGAAATGTTTACAGTTGCAAGAGAACGTCATGGTCAACATTTCTGGAAACCAGGATAGAAGCAGGTAGTAGCACAAGCTAGTCAGACAGTCTCACTCATAGCCCTTGCCTGATAGAAGTGTGTGTGCTCACGGCTCTCTCTGCAAATAAAACGTATATTAATAAGTTTACACGCATAGTATACTTTATAATATTACTATGAACGGTTTTCCAAGAAATAGCAAATTTGGAAGCAAGCTAAGGCTCAAAATTGGCAATTTTAACTCTTGATTATGCGTCGTGCTTTTAACTTTGCTAGGTGA
>PVKH010042935.1:0-10776 GCA_004027955.1 Chaetophractus vellerosus | reverse complement strand
GCACAAGCTGTTTTATTACGTACCAGCTATGATGTGTACCTCATAGCACCAGAATCTGAAGGAAGAAAAGGGTAGGAATATTAAGGTGGATGATAGGATTGTTCATGAACCTACAATAACATACAGAAATAGGTATTTTATGATTCATACAATTCTTTCTTCCATTGCATTTCAGGCACCGTATATTCTAATTCACACCCTAATTTCAGAGATGCTAAAATAGGGAACATGTTTCTCAGAAAACTATATCATAGCTCAATATATAATAACTATTGAGAACTTATTTTATGTCAGAAACTAAACCAATAATAATTGGTCCTTACAACAAAATTTAGGGTGGGCATTTTGTTTATCCCCATTTTACAGACGAGATGAAACTGAAATGAGGGACCTTGCCCAAGGTTATACAATTATTAAGTGATACAGTCAGGATCCACGCTCCAAACTCATTCTTGCACCTTTTTGATTATGCTGCTTCCATGTGAGATGCTTCTTGGGAATTTTCAAAGTTGTTGGGCCTTGGGAGAGACTCTTAAGAGGATGTATATCTGACAACACTAAGTAGGAGACATAGCTAGCTAGGCTTTTTGTTTTGTTATTGTGAATCAGTAACTCTCCATTTCACATACACATACACATGCACACACGAGGAAATCTGGATTATAGGTAGGTTTGGATCATAACGATGCCTGTGTTTTGTTAATAGGCCTGCACTGTGTGTTTCTCATCACTATTTACCTCTCTACATGTAGTCTAGTGACGTACACTTGAGAACTCAAATGCTTGCTCAGCGAGTGAATAAATTATTAAGGTGTTGCATGTACGTATGTAGGCATCAGGGCTGCAGTGACACTGGGCATAGAGAGTCTGGAAGACTGGTCTAGCTTGATCAAAACCCAGCTAACCAATACAATCTAACCAGGAGGAGATGCCAGTGGTGCGGGTGTTAGATCTTTTTTTAAAATCATGCTGGGGCACTTGTAAAAAGGGGGCTGTCTCATACATTTTTCACTAGATAAAATGATAAAATATTGATTCAGAACTCACAATTAATTCTTTTTAGGCAGCCTAGGCTTTTAATAATTCAGTCACATTTCTCAGTGGTCTTGTTTCTTCCCTCCCCATAGCTGAGCAGAAACTGTTTTCTGAAGAGATGGGGACCATTTTTCCCAAGAGCATCAGCTCAGATTCCTGTAATCACACATCATGGTAAATACCAACTCACTCTCAGTGCCAAACGTTATTCCCCAAATGCCTTCTGAAGCAGAAACACACGTCGGCCTTCTTCCATGCCTACGTGAAATCTGTGTTTTCTTGTGTGTTCATTGAATGCGTTCTGGTTTTGACTTCTAATTAGCTCTGAAGCTCTTTGATTTACAAAATATGCTACAGCGTTTGGAATGTAGATATAACATGACATGTGGATAGCCCTTCTAAGGGCTGTGAATAGAGTGAATGGACATCTGAAGCCATGGCTTTGTCATGAGCCTGCTTTGAGAAAGTATGTCACCGTACTAAGCCTCAGTTTCCTCATTTGGAAAAGGTACATCGCTTCAAGGTCCTTTTTGACTTAAATAACTAACTTACCTGAACCCAAAGACCTATTATTCAATGCAATCGAATATTATTCTATAGATCAAATACATTTTGTAGATTGTCCAAGGGAACAGAAGCAGCATGTCATTTAGAAGAGAAGTTGTCAGATGTGGGGTCCTTCTATGCCTGAAGGCTAAAGGGGCTTGCAGATCTGTTTTTTTGGGTTGCTTTTAAAGTAAAGAAATAACCATCTAGGTTATGTAACCAATATGTTCTGATCATATCAAATAACTATTGCAAACATATACACTGCACAAAACTTGAGGCCATACATATTTTTCTGTTTTTATTTTCTACATGTCTTAGTTGGCAGACTCATCTTAAATCCATAGTGAAGAACACTGATAATCATATACATTTTGTTTACAAATTGCACCCAAACCATGGGGGCACTTGATTAGACACAGTCTTTGAGGAAAGGAGAGGTATACATTTCAAATGAGGCCTCCAGATACCAGAATTAAAGATATGTACACATTTATTTGACTACCTGATTTATCCTTTGGCTCTGTTCCCAAATCTTCTCTAATATTCTGTGGCTTCTTCTTTCCCCAACATTATTATTTGCTTGCATTTTTTGCTTCCTTTTTCCTATTCTGACAGCAAAATTCAATATCAACTGATAAGGCAAAGACACTATGTGGGGACACCTAAACTTAAGCATACTTTAGTTACCAGTAAGCGTAGAGCCAATTTATAGCTTAACTTTTTTTTTTTTTTAAAGGAGGTACTGGGGATTGAATCCAGGACCTCAAACATGGGAAGCAGGCTACATCCGGTCCCCTGTATTTACTCTTACAGATTGAAGATCTACATTCTTACTATCTTCTTTGCCTTGATCCATTAAATTCCTTAATGAGTCTGATTTTTTTGACCCTTCTTTTAATATTATACACAAATTTCTAGTTTGCTATAATGGGCCTCAAATCCTTTGTGGAGAGAAGTTTAATATTTGATTGTGAGCTGTTTCCTTAGGTAAACTATAGCTTCAAATAATGCACCTACTGAAAAGTCAACTAGGAAAAGACAACGTTTCAGAGTTAGTCATTATGTATATCACCTTCCAGAATAAAATATCAATATATTTAAATAATCATCTTGTATACATCACATTTAAAACACTAGGGAACTTTTATCCACCTACGACAGAGGAAAAGCATTGTTATTGCCATATTACACAAGTCAGAATTGAAGAATGATATTTAATAACTTGACCAAGAAGAAAAGTCTATTTAGTCATCCACGCAGGTCTGGAAGTTAGGCATCTTTGGTCTTGTATTCTTTCCCTAGTCCAGCTCTTTCCCAAGCTGTGTTCCACTAGAGATGATAGTCTATGATATATTATGTTTCATATTATTTCTCCCTTTTAGAGAAGTATGACAAGAAAGAAACATTTACAATTATGCAACCCAGCTTTCTCTTGAGTCCTACCCAACTCTGACCAACCCACAACCACCACTCCAGAACGGCCAATAACGGAAGTATGACTGTTATTATGCAGTTGGGGGAAGTCACATTAGACCACAATCACGGCACCATGAAGCATAGCAGGGTTGTTTTCCAGAGTTCTGTTCGTCCTGCTAGTCCTGGCTTGAAAAGTCTTACTTCTGTTATAGTCTGACTTTGGCCAACCCACTCTATGTTAATTAAGATCTCAAAGTTTGGTTCGTCATTTGCAAGATGAGGATAACAATAACCGTATGTGGTTGTTTTTAAAATTAAGTGAAAGAATATACATAAAATGCCTGACATGGAGTAATAACTCAAGTGGCAATTGTTATTGCTATTACTGTCATTATTTCCATCTGCTGGTCTGACATAATGGCGTGCTTCTGTAGGAATTGCTGCCCTCTGCTGGAATTATTTGAGCCTGTTTTGCCTCCTACCACAAAGTAAGGTCAGTGATCTTTTCACAAAACCGTTCAAATTCTTATCGGCCCTTCACCCAGTGCTGACCTTTTCAGCAGTTGATACGCTGACCTTGAAAATGATAAGAGATGGATAATTAACCATGCTCTTAAGACATGTAGATCATCACAGCAGGCACTTTAATGTGGAGTGATAAAATCTGCAATTTTTATGAGGCTTACCCTGCAGATCCAAACTATAAAATATGCTATAGAAAGATAGTGAATAAGTGAGGGAAGTGCTACCTGAAGTTTAAAATATGTCAGTAACAAACTCAGCTCAAGCCCACCAACCATACTTCATGATCAGAGAGAAAGGGTAGCTACAACGACGACAACAAAAAAATCCACACACATGCAAAAATGTCTCTTTTTGCCCTCTCCTTTTTATCCCTTATTTATGGTTTGAGACTCTGTTAAAGTAGCCTCACTTAAGTGATTGCGAATACCTTCTAGATATACCATTTCACATTAGGCCAAAACATCAAATGAGTTAATTGTGGAAGCCATTTTCTCACATTCATAACAGCCAGAATCCACTATCAGCTCAAATCTGTTTTGGGGATTGTGGCCTAGAGCCACAATCAGGGTCCAGAGGCCTAAGACATTCAGACCCCTGTTCCTAGGTACTTACATTTTCCTGGTATTTTCCTCCTTGACATGGCAGACTCTTCCCCCCCCCCCAAAAAAAAAAATAGAGTTTGTCACCTGCCTGCTCACAATTAAATTGTCAGCAATCACAGGATAAATTTGTCCTATTTCCTCTTTCCACATCCTCTGGGCATTTAAACTTGCCCTATTGATTCTCTCTCATGCAAATTTTCCTTATAAACTAATCTGTCCACCAGGACAGAGGCAGCAGTTAGTAGTAAGGAAGACATTGCCAAAAAGGTAAACTAAATAGTATAGTTAGCAAAAAAGTAACTGATTTGCTAATTCAATTATGTCCTACCTGTGAAAAGTTGTTTCTCTTCTAGTCTCTTTTCCTCTTTACTCTTGTCTCCTGGCAACCTTGTAGGTGTCTACCGTTCTAAGGGAAAGTTTAAATGCTAGTGACTTCCTTTTAAAACATAGGATGACTTGGAGCCTGGTAATGAAGATTTTCATGATTTCAGGCTCTTCTTATATTGCCAAAACAATCTATTTTAGTAGATTTCCCAACGAATGCCTCTGAAGATAAGTCCTCTTTTGTGTGCCCTGACATAGGGGAGCTCAAGATAATCTGTAGAAACTAAAAGCAACAAGGTATTGTAAAGACCGATTTATAATGCTATCCCCACCTCCAGCAAAGAGGCTCTTTCCAGCAAAAACCCACTCCTCCTCCTCCTGCTCTACTGGTTTTGACCTGAGGTCTGACACTAGGCATGGATTCTGATTGCTTAACACAATGTTTCACAGCTCAGAACACCTGAACTTTCTCCAGATTATTGCCATCAGAATCGAGTCTAGACCCTTGTTATTTTAATTGTGGTCCATGAACTATGTGTACCAGCATCACCTGAGAGCTTATTAGAAATGCAGAATCTTAAACCCTACCCCAGACCTACTAAATCAGAATTTGCATTTTAACAAGATTTCCAGGTGATTCCCATGTACATTAGATAGGTAAATACATAGATGAATAGATGTAGATAGATAGACAGACAGACACCTGGGTCTCATAATCAGAGATTTTGATTTAAATGTTTTGAGTGGAGGTCTAAAGTTCTAAAAGTGTGCTTCCTGGACCAATATCATCATCATCACCTGGGAATGTTTTAGAATTACAAAGGATTGGGCCCCTCCCCGGAGACTGACTGAATCAGAAACTCTCAGTGCAGAGAGCAATAGGTTAGTAAGTTAGCCAGGTGATTGTGATGCTCACTAATGTTTGAAAACCCTTGCTCACAGGTGATATGCTAAATTTATCAATATGGCCCCATCCACAGTTTATGGGTTATTCTCAATGAGAATAATCCAGGATAGGTAGATCAAATGATGTACAATTTATTGAAACTCAGCAGTTTTTTTAATGTACAGGAAACAATGCTTTCTTTTGTCTAAATATGATCAAAGATACATGTAACTCAAGATCCAACCAACTTGCAGCCAGTTTGATCCATGAGTGAAGCCAGGCTGCAAAAGGAATGGTACCCCTGGTGACAGGTGTACATGAACTTCTGAGTCTTAACCATTATTGAAGCATACCCTGTCTCCTGATTTCCATTTATGTAAGTCAGTGAGTTCCCTTGTAAATTAAACCGGTTGGGGTTGGTTTACCTCTTTCTTGAAATATAGAAAATCCTGGTGACAAGACACTTCACCTACCGGATGGAAAAAAGTTGGGAGGACAATATCTCTGTTGAAAGGTTGTTCCAATTGTGATTTTAAACCTCCAGTGATTAGACTTTCATCAGCTCCAAAACAGTCGATTCTAACTGAGAACATGATTTTTAGAAATGCTCTTCTTACTTTGAGCTGAACTCTGACAAAGCTATATTTTACACCCACCCCACAATGCCTGATTTCTGCCACTGTGTGACAATCCTTTCAACATTTGAAGGTACATCTGATGCTCACCCTCCAAATATTTTCTTCTTTAAATAAATACCCACATTCTGATTTCTTGACTGTGAACATGCTACACTTTCTAAATATTTCTTAAATAATGCCTTGCAAATGGGTGCTGTATTACAAGTGTGATCTGTCCCATGGAGCAAACACACCAAAATATTAATTCTCTTCCTTGGAATACTACATTGGAGTATGCATAATAGAAGTCTACTTTCCACATTGCTCCCAACCAACATTTCTGAAAAGGAATTCTCAAATGGATTGGAGAAAGGCTACTAGAGTCCCCTGGAGAGGACTTTTTTTTTTTCCAAATTTGTACATTTTTCCCTTCCTCACAGTCACCCTTCATTGATTGAAAACCATCTAAGTTTCAATCTGTTCTATAACCTAGATCTGATATTGCCACTCTTTCAAATCGCTTCATTGAGGTATTCCCTTTGTGGTTATTTGCAACTTCTTAGAATGTTAATTCACATCCCTATATACATCTTAGCTATTCTACTTCCTGAAGGTTTCTGTATTTATAATATGGGGATAACAACACCCATATCTTAAGAATATTACAAAGATTACATGAGCAATATATATAAAGTGCTAAGTTCCAGTGTCTGAAATATATAGAGTCCTTAATAAATCTTGGCTTTAAAATAACGGCACACAGAACTTCCATGAACTCTCATCAGCTTTCAGATCATGAATTGTGAGTTCCACCATTCTCAATTATGTACCATTTCTGTAACATACAGATTTGCTCTTTAATGCCTGAGGTTATAGCCAAGTATTTTTTTCACATACATTTCTTTGCTATAGCATATGCTTATTATATACTCTTGCTCTAGTTTCTGTTGACCAGCAGATAGTAATTAAGAGTTGCCAAGACTAATTTTCACCTCAGAAGATAATGTCCATGATCTTTTTTTAACCTCACTCTGACATTAATTTATTTATGGGTTTTTTTTTCTGCTATCAGTCTTTAAGTCTTAAGTGAGTAGAACTCTGATGGGATAAAGTTTCTGTTATGAATCAGTTTATACTCCACATAAAAAAGATACAATCCAATCTAACAACAATGGCAAAACAACAGACTAACAAGTTAGAATATATGTACATTAGAATAAATATAGTACCAAGGATAGATGTATATTAAATGTAAATCTAGATAAAATAGTTATGAGAGTAGGAAAATCTTGTGAGGTGTCTTCGAGAAAGTGAGTTTTGAGATGGAACTTAAAGTAACTGCTGAATATGAACTAGTGAAGAAGAGAGAAGATACAGTTATTGGAGGGAGGTATGTGTGCGGAAGGGCAGAGGCAGGGATGAGCAAGCTCTACATTACAGAATAAAAGTTGATATTAGTCTCCCAAGTTTTATTTTCTCAAGATAAGTAAATGTTTCCACTTGGCTTTTCTATCCATGTTTGCCTAAAATTATCAAGGGCTCTGAATAGATACCATGAATTCCTAGGTGAGACTTTAGCATATGCTAAGCATTTTACAGATGTCTCTTCTGGAATGATTATGTGATTGGTCCACACTAGGAATTTGCATTCCAAAGAAAAATACTACCAACATGGGGAAATATTTTATCTAAATCTTTGGAGGTGGAGAAAGGAGAGAAGTAAAATTATGATTAAAAGTGACATTTACGTGTTTTGCTCTTTTGATTAATCTTCTTTGCATTGTATGAGTACCCACAATATGCAATGTACCATCTGGAAAACCAAGCATAGGAAAGCTCGAGGGCTAATGTTTTATAAATCTCTTTATTCCAACATTCCCCCGTCTCCAAAGTATTATAAAATCATTATAGAACCAGAGGACTGTACTCTTTTCCAACTTTCTGACTCATATTAACTAGTCTCTGTAATGAAACTTGGACTGTATCTGCAATTCCCCTGGACATCAAGATAGAAATATTCTAAAGCTATTAGTTTAACATGGTGTACAAATGGTAGCAAATCTTCTCATATTCAGCACTTTTCTTATTTAACAAGATTATATTGGGTGACTAATGTGTGCCAAGCTCAATTAATTGCCATTGGGAGTTTATAATGTAACTAAACATTTATCCCATTATAAAAAATATACGGCAGTATTAGATAAGAGATATGAAGTTCAAATTCCAATCACTGTCATTAAGGAAATCATTGGGAAAGAGGTAGAATTTTAAACAGAACTGGGTAGAAAAAATAGTTGGTATGACTGATGGGGAGGAGGACTTGCCAGGCAGTGGAAGTGGCAGGAAATGATATGTTGTTAACTGTAAGCATTTTCCATGATTTTCTAGCAAAATATATTCACATAAACCAGGTAATCCCCCAAATATCAAATCTGCTAGCAGTGGGCCTGTAGTCTGATTTTGCAGGTAGAGGAAATGATTTGTTTAGCAGGATGTTTTGTTTTGTTATTTATTAATCATTCTGTTGAAAGACATCTATCTTGGAATAGCAGGAATGTGTTGTGGTTTTTGTGTGTGTGTGTTTTTGTTGTTGTTTGCCTCCAACTCCCTGTACCAATTATATTGGTTTTTTTTTTAAAGATTTATTTATTTATTTATTTATATATCCCCCCTTGCTGCTTGTGCTTGCTGTGTTCATTTGCTTTTGTGTTTTTCCGTGTCTGCTTGTCTCCCCTCTGCTGTGGCATCCCGCTGAGTCAGCTCAACGCATGGCGGCTTGCCTGCTCGCGGCAGCTTGCCTTCTCCAGGAGGCCCCGGAACCGAACCCGGGGCGTCCCATGTGGTAAACCAGAGCCCTACCAATTGAGCCACAGCTGGTTCCCCCAATTATGTTGTAAACTTAGATTAAGAATATAGATATCTACAGACAAAATAAGTTAGAGAAATTGTCACAAGATTAAATACTAAATCTTCACTTAAGAATGGAAAAAGCAAATAAGGGGCAATTAAATATAAAAATTCTGGTACAGAATTAAAGGTTTCACTCAGTTTACTCTGTTCTTACCTAACTATTTTAGACTGACATGTATAACACTGACTGACCAGCTTTGTACTCCTAATTTGGGAAGAAATTCCTTGAGATAGGGCCCAGGGGATACACTCTTCTCAAGTCAGATTTGTTTTACTAAATTAAATTTGGACAGATCGATTGTCCAAACTGCCAATTGCATAATTAAAATAATTATGGCATTTAATGAATGCGTAAGTATACAATTATCAGAAGGCTTTTAAATTGGTAACTGATTTTAATGCACAGTAGAAAGTGTACTGATAAGTCTGCCAAGGGTTACTGATGCAAAGTACCAGAAATCTGTTGGCTTCTATAAAGAGTATTTATTTGGGGTAAAAACTTATAGTTACAAGGCCCTAAAGAGTCCAACTGAAGGTTGCTTTATTACCAAAGGCAGTTGTTGAAAAAAGATGGTCGCTGATCTCTGCCTGGTCTCTGAGCCTTCCCAGCTGCTCAGCTGCTCTGTTCTCTTCAGCTGCAAACTTCCAGGCAAATGGCTCATCTTTTTCCTGGGGGCTTTAACTCTGTGAGCTTTCTCCTTTCTGTCACATGGCAGGATGGACCAAAATGACCAAGTTATCTCTGCTTCCATGTGTTCTCTTGTTACATAGGCCCACCAAGAGGGCAGGGACAAAACCTGAATCATGCCTTACTAATGTGGTCAAATCAAAGCCCTAATCTTAACAGGTAATTTAATTAAGAGCCCCTCAACTGTATCCAATATAATCAAAGGGTATCACACCCAGAATAGATTAGTATACAAACACAACCTTTCTCTTTTTGGGTTTCATAAATAATCTCAATGTGATATGGGAAGTTGAATCTGTCTGAGTAGGAACCCATTCTTTTTGCAAGTTTCAGATTTTCAGATTGTACCCAGAATCTGACTCTGGGATGTTAACTAAGGATAGCTCTCTTTTTTTTTTAAGATTAAATAATTTTTTGTGTATTTTCCTTTTCTTTTTCTTTATTCTTACCACAAAAAGTATTTGTTTTTTGAAATGAACCAAATTATTATGCATTTTTCTTTCTATAACTACTCTCTTCCTCTCCCTGTTTAATCCCATCATGTTGATGAAATTAAAATTTTTTAGTGCCCATACTTTTCATAATTTTTTCTATGCACATATAAATTTGTATGTGTTGTGTTTTCCTTTAATTCTTTCTTCTTATTTTTAATAGTAGGATTTTACAAGATATATTCTTCTGTATATTTTCTTCTGTTAAAAATATTATGGTCATTTTACCAGGCCAATATATGTCAATATAACCTATTTTTATTAGCTGCATACTATTTCATAAAATGGATATGTATAATTTCTTCAAACCTTTCCCCCATGATGGATATTATGTTTATCTCAAGGGTTTATTGTCACAGTGCAGTAATAAATCTCCTTTTACACATATCCTTAGATATTGATTCTTTTATTTCTTTAGGAGAGGTGTCTAATTATGGAATTGCAAAAACAAAGCAATGTAATATTTTAAGATTACATAGAAAGCCATTATACTTTCCAAGAAGGTGGTTGTAGAAATTCACACTCAAACCAGTAGTCTATAAGGGTACCTCTTTCCCCATACGGTTTTAGAATGGAATGAAATCAATCTTTTCCACTTTTCCAAAAGAAAAAATCTACACATTATTTCTTTAAGTTAATTTGCATGGTATATTAGTCAGGGTTCTCAAGAGAAACACAACCAATGGGAGATTATCTATCTGTCTGTCTGTCTATCTATCTATCTATCTATCTA
>PVKH010042934.1:0-10774 GCA_004027955.1 Chaetophractus vellerosus | reverse complement strand
GTGTCCCTCTGTCTCCCCTTTCTGTGGAGTCCTCAACAATTAGTCCAGGCTAGAAGAGAGGAAGACTGTGAGGGTCAGATTTCTCCAGTCCTTCGCTGGCTCCCAGGGCAAACCATTGTGTGGTCTCACCTGGCCTGGAAGGGCTCATGGGGCACAGCAGCCCAAATTTGTGGGTCAGAAGCTGAGTCAGCCTTAGGCTGTGTCCCTCTCTCTCCCCTTTCCTGGGGTTGTAGATCCCTGGAGCCCCCTTTGTCTGTAATCGCAGGCCCAGAGGCCTGAGAATTCTAAAGAGTCTTTAGTGTGGGGGAGGGTGCTGGCAGCAGCAGCTGCCGCTGGTTCCAACTCACAGTTCTGTGGTAGCAATTTCCCTCTTTTGTCCCTCTCTCCTCTGGGTGGTGTCCAGCCTTCACCTGCTGTCCTAAACCCTTGGAGATCTTTTTCAGGGCTGTTTCTACCCGTCCTCTAGCTATTTTTCTGGAGAAGAGATTCCCGTGTCTTACTAGCCCGCCATCTTCCTGGAAGTCTTCTTTGAATCTATTTTTTTAACAGCTTTATTGAGATATAATTCACATATACAAGTTACTATTTAAAGTATTCAATTCAATGGATTTTAGTATATTCACAGATATGTGCCACTACCACCACAGTCAATTTTAGAACACATTCATTACCTCAAAAAGAAACTCTGTACTCTTTAGCTATCATCCTCCTATCTTCCCATTTCTGCCCACCCCTACCCCCCAGCCCTAAGCAACCACTAATCTACTTTCTGTCTTTATAGATTTTCCTATTCTGGATTTTCATATGAATAGAATCTTAAAATATGTGGTCTTTTGTGACTAGCTTTTTTCACTTAGCATAATATTTTCACGGTTCATCTGTGTCATAGCATATATTAGTACTTCATTACTTTTTATGGCTGAATAATATATTCCATTGAATGTATCTACCACATTTTGTTTATCCATTCAATAGGTGATAGGCATTTGGGTTGTTTCCACCTTTTGGCTATTATGAATAATATTTTTATAAACATTCTTGTACAAGTTTTTGGGTGCACATATGTTTTCAGTTCTCTTGGGTATATACCTAGGAATGGAATTGCTGGGTCGTATGATATCTTTGTGTTCAATCATTTGAGTAACTGCCAGACTATTTTCCAAAATGACCGTACCATTTTGAATTCTCACCAGTATATATGAGGTTTCCAATTTCTCCATATCCTCACCAACACTTATTATTATCTGACTTTTTAATTCTAGTCAAACCAGGAGGGGTGAAGTGGTATCTCATTGTGGTTTTGATTTGCATTTCTCTAGTGGCTAATGATGTTGAGCATCTCTTTCATGCACATCTTTGTCATATGTATATCTTCCTTGGAGAAATATCTCTTTGCCCATATTTTAATTTGGTTTTTATCTTTTTATTATTGAGTTGTAATCTATATCTATATATTCTAGATACAATTCCTTTACCAAATATATGATTTGCAAATATTTTCTCCCATTCTGTGGGTTGTCTTTTCACTTTCTTATGTTATTTTTTTTTGTTTTCTTTTCTTTTTTCTTTCTTACGATATTTTTTGAAGCACAAAAGTATTTAATTTTGATGGAGGCAAACCTATTTTTTCTTTTGTTGTTTGTGCTTTTGTTATCACATTTGTGAATCCTTTGCCAAATCTAATGTCGTGGGGATTTATTCCTATGTTTTTCTTCTGAGAGTATTTGATCCATTTAGGTCTTTGATGCATTTTGAGTTAATTTTTATATATGGTCCAAGTTCGTTCTTTTGTATGTTGCTATACAGTTATCTCAGCACTATTTGTTGAAAAGACTATTCTTTCCCCGTTGACTGGTCTTGGTACTGTTGTTGAAAGTTAGTTAACCATAGATGTATGGGTTAATTTCTGGCCTCTCAATTCTATTTTATTGATCTATATATCTTTCCTTGTGCTAATACCAAATTATCTTGATTACCATTGCTTTGTAGTAAGTTTTTAAATTCAGCAATGTGAGTCATCCTACTTTATTCTTTTTTGAGGTTATTTTGGCTATTCTGGGTCCCTTGCATTTCCATATGAATTTATGATCAGCTTGCCAGTTTCTGCAAAGAAGCCAGTTGGTATTTTGATTGAGATTTTGTTGAATATATATATCAGTTTGGGGAGTATTGCCATTTTAATAATACTGTCTTCCAATCTATGAATTTAGGATATCTTTCCATTTACTTGGCCTTCCTTAATTTTTTAAAATATGATTTTCTAGTTTTTAGAGTAAAGGCTTTGCACTTCTTTGGTTAAATTTATTCCTAAGTATTTTATTCTTTTTGATGCTATTGTAAATGGAATTGTGTTCTTAATTTCATTTTCAGATTGTTCATTGTGAGTGAATAGGAATACAATTGATTTTTGTATATTTGATCTTGTGCCCTGACACTTGCTAAATTTGTTTAATAGTTTTGTAGTTTTTTAGTGGATTCTTCAGGTCGTTCTGCTTTTTAATGCTTCAATTGTCCCATCTTGGGCCAGTAGTAGTCCCTTCAAATTGGCTGCCTCGGCCTTTTGATACTACCCAGTAGTCTTTGATAATTTTTTTGCTTTCTGGAACAATAAGATATCCCTAGTTCATCTTGTACATCTTCTTTTCCAGACTTGGAATCAGTCATTTTCCAAAGTATCCTTGGTTGTTTTAAGTGACAAGTGGTATTTAATAAAGACTACAACCTGAATGTTAGATGAACTCGTTGCTACTGAAGTGTTCCTGCTTTTTAGTGAACAGAATTAGAAAATCCTTTTTCTTCCCCAAGAAGAAAGTCATTAGTTTATACTGATATTTTTAATTAAAACAAAAATTTATAGAGTTTTTATTTAATTTTTTTTCTTTTTTATTGTGCTTTAAATCTTGGTTATTAATATTAGCATAATTATTTATTTTCTATCTTATTTATTTAGTATACTGTGTAAATATATTAGTTTCTATATACCAATACCAATATAATTGCAAACACTAAGATGACTGAATGCAGTTTAAGATTTCTTTGAGGTTCGTTTTGTTCTTAGGATATATTTTACTAGGGAGATACAGATAAATATCTATGTTTTAAAGTCATTTGAAGTACTTCTCTGGATATACAGTTAGGGGCCCAGTAATCTGTACTTTATTTGTTTGAAAGCTTTTTTAATGCTTATTTTTTTTAGGGATTGCTTTCTAAAATTCAATTATGACTTTTTCACTGTGTAAATAATTTATAGGGTTTGAATGTCAATACTGTAAATCAAGGGACATTCATAAGTCTAGCTCTCATTTCTGCCCTATTACCCTGTTCCTTCTCCTCCTATAGGTAAACCTTTTTTTTTTAACTTTATTCTTCCATTGCTTCTTTTTGAAAATGTATGCAAATGTGTATATATGAATATATACATACATGTACACTTACACTTATATATTTATATCCCCCCTTTCACAAAAGGCAGCATAGTACACATATGATTCTTGCTTATTTTCATTTATCAGTATAGCCTAGAAGAGATCTCTCCATAGGGGTTTATAGTGTTCTTGTGCAATCCTTTTAGAGCTGAATAGTGTGGCATTGTAAGGGGTACCTTGCACCATTTTTTATTCATCCAGTCCTCTATTAATGGGTAAGTGGATCATTTCTCATCTTTTTCTATTACAAATAAGAAAGGTAAATAGCTCTCCAGGTGATTATCTAAAAAGAATCAGGTGGCTTATCTTCTAGTCAAAAGGACAGCACTGTAATAATAGTAGACATTATTTTATCAAGTTAAGACTTCACCTTCAAGTTAAGCTTTCACCTTACTGAATTAAAATAATTGAGAATAAAGCTGTATCATTGAAAATTATTTGGAAACAGCTTTGATAAACACTTTGGGAAAGTGCTTGAATTGACTCATTAAAAAATGTATTATAATATCTTTAATGGATGCTAGAGAGAGTTCTGCAGGTTGAAAGGAAAAGACATAGAAAGTATATTAAAGTCACATGAAGAAATAAAGGTCTCTGGAGTGGATAACAACATGGGTAGATGTAAATGCCAGTATTATTGTGATTTTGGTTTGTAGCTTCACTTTTTCTTCCTACAGGGTCTAAAAGGCAGGTGCCTAGAATGTAATGATAAGTCAGTGGTTTGGGGCTCATAATGTATAGACATGTGGTTTGTAACAAGAGCTGCATAGGCGTGGGAGGATGGAGGGGTATAGGAACATAGTTTGGGTATACTATTGAAGTTGAGTTGGTTTCAAAGCAAAAAGTTTGCTTTGTTATGGATTTGGAATGTTGAATTTGAGCTCCGTGGTAAGTATAAAGAAAGTGCTGGAAAATATGCAAACTCGTAGAGGGAAAAATTGGAGTGTAGGTTGCTGGGAGCAGAGGGGATAGTAGTTGATGCATGAAGGGTGTGGGGTTTCCGTTTGGGGTGATGGGAAGGTTTTGGTGGTAGAGGGTGGTGAGGGTACTGCAGTGTTGTGAGTGTGATTGATGTCATAGAATGGTATGTCTGGGAGTGGTTGAGATCGGAAGGTTTATGTTGTATATATGTTCCCGTAAATTTTTTAAAAAAGAGGGAGCAACTAAAGAAAAAATGACAATTGAATGCAATACATACTCCTGGATGGGATCTGGCAGGGGATATACATACACCTTTCCTAGGCGGTAAACAGGGACATTATTGGGGCATATAAAAAGGTTGAGTGTTGACTGTGAGCGTTATATCAGTGTTGGATTTCTTGATCTTGACAGCCGCACTTAGGATGGTTAAATAGGTGGTGTCCTTGTTCTTGGGAAATGCACATGGCAGTGTAAGTGATCAAAGTGCATGATATGCACAGTCTACACTCAGGTGTTCAGAGGATGAATTCATGGGGAGGTAGACAGACGGATGGATGGATGGGTGGAATGATGTAGCAAGTGATGTTGGAATTGGTGGATCTGGGTATCCGGGGGGTTGTGGTGGGAGTGTGTTGGAGTTCTCTGTATGGGGCTTGTATTGTTTTTATGGTTGTCCCATAGATTTGAAGGTGTATCTAAGTGAAAAGTTAAAGGAAAAATAGTGTGTTATAAAATGCTTTAAACAAATACAAGGAATAGTACAGTGAACACCCATGTGCCCATCGCCTAGCCTCAGTAGCCATTGACCAACGGCCAGTCTCTACCCCCACTGCCCTTGGATATTTTGATGTAAATCCCAGACATCATAACATTTCATCTGAAAATGTTTCAATATGTATGTAGCTCTAAATAATTGGCACTTGTTTTGAAAACATCCTCACTGTCATTATCACACCTAAAACTTTAACAACATGAAATTTTATATTATATAGGAAGAGATGGTAAGGGAACAGAAGATATATAATGAATATATGGCACAGCGACGTAAGGAAGAAAAAGCTCAGGAGAAAGAATTGGACAGAATACTAGAGGAAGAGAAGGAAAAGAAGTTGGCTGAGGAGGACAGGGAGCTGAGACTTGAAAAGGAGGCGAGGAAACAACTGGTGAATGAAGTCATGTGTACAAGAAAACTTCAAGTTCAAGAAAAATGTAAGGAACTGAATTATAGTTATATTATAGTTTGGTCTTAATTCAATATCAGTAGCAATCAAATATTTATTAAATAGGTACAATGGATCAAACACCATATAGGATGTAAAGAGAATTAAGGCAACATCCCTGCCTTTGCAGTTCTCCTCTAATTGGTGATATGAAGGGTAAATATAGAAAGAGTTTCATATCCCAGCAGATGCTAAGCAGTCACGGGGGAGATGCTCTCAAGGCTAAAGGAATGGTATGTCCTTTGAATACTCTATGAGCCTTAGTGATTAGAAAGGCAGGTGAGAAGGGGCACAGACACACATCTTCCCCTCCTTCCTTTCACCTGTCCCTCTTTTCTTTCCACAGGTGTCTCCATGTTCCATACCTTTGTTCAGGTAGTTTTCTAAGGATGCTCTCGACCCTTGAGAAATCCTAGATCTCCTTCAAGGCCAGCTCAAATATTGCATTCCTTTAGAGGCCCCCACATTCCGTCATTCAAAAGTAATCATCCTTCCAGAACTTTCACGTGGCCTGCTCACATCTCTGTCTTAGCACACCATTGTATTCCCTCAGCCTTAGACAGTGTTTGGTCACAGAAGGGAAATATTTATTGAGAGGATGAATTGCCACCTCTGTGTGCAGCCCAGTGAACTGAGAGGTAATGGACAGATTTCCGGTTAGGGTTCCCTTAGATTTCACCCTAGTGGTCTTTGCGAGAGGAAGCTCATCATGGTTTCTCTTTCCACTCCAAGATTCATAACAGCAGTTGAAAATGGTTAAGCCAATATTAGATGGAATTTTTTAAAGTGAGAAGAATGCTGGAGGCTGAGAAGTTTTTGTATTCATCAGTGATAAATGTTTTAAAAAATATTGTGAAAACATGGAAAATTTAAGGATCCAGGACCACTTATAAACAAGGAAACAAAATCAACCATACTTCCACCTCCCAGGAATAACTGCTATTGACAACTTAGTATATTTCCTTCTAGTTCTTTTACTATGTGTATGATTTTTACCCTCACAAATGAGGATCATAATGTATATACTGTTTTATAGTCTGTATTTTTCCCTTATCATAAGGATTTTTCCATGTCATTTTTCTGCAATTATATGATTTTTAATGGCTGCCTAAAAGTTCATTATAAAAATGGGTGGTAATAGATGGGTGGTAAATTGTCCCCAGTCTTTTTTTTTTTAATTTTTAAAGAAACTTTAGATAACACAAATGTTACAGAAAAAATATAGGGGATTCCCATCATCCCTCCCCCTCCCACACTTTCCCACATTAACAAAATCTTTCATTAGTGTGGTACATTTGTTACAATTGATGAACACATATTGAAGCATTGCTACTAAACATGGACTATAGTTTACATTATAGTTTACTGTATAAATTTTAAAATTTTATTTAAATTTTTTTATTTTTTATTTTTGTATTTTGTATTTTATTTGTTATTTTAAAAATTGCTATTATTTTATTTTGTTATTAATTTTATTTGGTTTTTTTTTTTTTTTTTTTTTTTTTTTTTTTTTTTTTTTTTTTTTTTTTTTGCTTCACTTTTGGAGAGGTTTTGGATCACAAAACCATCACAACGTTGTCCCCAGTCTTTTTACGGTTCTTTTTCCATTGCATGTTACTATCTCTTTGCATAGGGCTTTTTTGTTTGTTTTGGTCACCTCTGGTTATTTAAGATAAGTTCCTGTAAATGGATTTTGGGGCCAAAGATATATACATTCTATATGCATATTGGCCAGTTGTATTTATTCTTTTGTGAAGTCTCTGTTTATATCCTTTGTCTTTTTTCGATTGGGATGCTTAAGTTTTTATTGATTTATCAGTGCCTTTTATATACAGATATTTAAAATATTTACTTTGTAATAAATATTTATTCTTTTTAACATGAATGGCAATAGAACTGTATGCCCTCAAGTAGAGAAGAGTGAGAAGTGTATTAATAGCGGCAGTCCAGTACGCAGAAGGCTCATCAAAGATTTTCAATGAAAAACAAAATAAGAGAAAATTTGTGTAGATCACAGTATATATGAACCTTAACCCTGTTCTTTCCTCAATGGGCATAACTACTTCCACCCTATTGATCTTAAGATCCAGCCCATGATTCTGAGCTCTGCCTTTCTGAAGACAGTGAGGCTTTGGTGCCCAGAAAGATGTCAGCAAGTCTTGTTTGAAAAAAGTCCTATTTTAAGGGTATTGTTTGGCAAATAATTACTTTTGCCTTTTTAGTGCAACGAAAAGCAAAAGAACAGGAAGAACTTGCTATGGAACAGGAGCGCATAAATGAAGGTCTTAAAGTACTTAACCTTGAGGAGAAGGAGAACTTTGCAAGGTATGATTTTCTTTTCTTTGTTATTATTTACTGCCTTTAAAATGCAGTTTTTTATACGTAGAGGACAGTGTGCCATATTTATATGATCTTACATCGGTATTAAACTTTTCCTTCTAGAGGCTCAAAGCAGTTTATAAAATTTCATACAAAAATTTGAACCCACCCTAAATCCTAATGAAATAAGATTTTTCCCCTAATGGGGAAACCCTGAAGTGTAGGGTAGCTAAATTAGTTAGATTCACAGAAATGGCTTGTCAGGACAGGATTCCACGCAAATGTCCACAGGAGGATTTTCCCAGCCTCACTAGAAAACTAAAATGCTCTGGGTACTTTGGGAAATACTACCACTGTTCTCCTTTGACAAGCCCCCCGGGCTAGGCTTACCCCGTGTCCCTTTGACCAGGTGGAGGAAACAGGCAGGTGCCTCTTAAAGCCTTTCTCAAACTGTAGCAGTTCCTCCCCACTGGCGACCACGCTATCCAGTTCAGATGCCTGCATAGTGGAGGAAGAGGGCCTGGCACCTCTAAATGCTGGTCACCCTCCCTGTCCCTGGGGCCCATCTCCTGACTCACTCACACTTGGTACATAGAAATGAGCTCTTTTCTTTCCAGAAAGAGGATGGTTTATGTGTCTGAGCCTATTTTAAGCTCGGAGGTACTAACAAAATATCCAACTTGTCCTACTGACTTGCTGCTCTTACCAAGGCTCTGGACGTCAGAGAGCTTTACACATAGCAAAAATGAAAACATTTCCTTTTCATTTCTGAAAAGTCTCGTGTTGGACATGTAAGGGGCACTCAATAAATACTGCAGCACCGCTCTTCCTTGCCCAACTTCAGAATCGACTGAGAGATTTTTTAAAAATGTAGGCAGAGGGTATGGCAGTTACATGTAGCTGCATCACAAAACACCCAAAAAACCTTGGCTTAAAGCAGTTTATGGTTCTCTCATGATCCTGGGGCCTGACAGGATCCAGCTGAGCACATCTTGCTTGGGGTCTCTCATGTGGTTGAAGTCAGATGTTGGCTGGGGCTCCAGCAGCTGAAGGTGCGACAGAGCTAGACATCTAAGCTGCCCACTCCAGAGCTGCAGTTTATGCTGGCGATAGTTGGGGGTTCTATCTGGTGATATCACCAGGAATAACTACCTGGGGCCTCTCCATGTGCCTTGGGTTTCTCGCAAAATAGTGGCTGATTCTGAGCAGGAGAATCCCAACAATGAGCATGCTAGGAGACAGGAAGAGAAAGCTGCCAGGCCAGTTAAAGGCTACATCTAGGACTGGCACAGCGTCACTTACGCCATTTTCTGTTGGCCATAAAAAGGAGCCTCAGAGCAGGTCCAGATTCAAGGGGACAGAAGAATAAGCTCTACCCCTTGACCTCTTGATGGGGACTAGCAAGTTCACATTGCAGAAGAGTCCATGGGAAGAGAGATATTACCATGTCTATCTTAGGAAAATACAGTCTGCCACAGAGGGATATGGATATACATGTCATCATTGTTATTCTCGATAAAAGCTAATATTGAAAATGTGGCTTATATATGCAGGAAATTGGACTTGTTAATACTGAACAAAACTTGGCAAACATACCTAACCAGTCGCTAGCAGTCCCGGGCCATTGTAGTTCTCCCCTGCAGGGCACGGCCCTTTGATAGAGAGCAGAGCAGAAACAGGCACACCAGTTTCCACAAGTAAAAGGGAAAAGCCAAACTGAGCATGCCTGTTCATTATTTCCAGTTTTACCACGAGAAAGTCATTTCTCTTTCCTTGGAGAGGAGCAAGCAAGGGGATGGGGAGAGGACAGAGGCAGTAAATATTACCTCAGGGAAGAATTATTCCCTTCCTAAAATCAATATTTGCTTTAGATTATCCTAATTATTGTGTAAGATACACATTACTGAACTATTCCATTTCTTCCCTACTCATCCCAATTTTAATGGAAATTTTAATTTGACTTCACAAATTACATTCAGATTGTAATGTCCTAAATAAATCCAAATGCTTACTTTTAAGATTTTCTGTTTCAACATTTCTAATACTTTAGACGCTGCAAGTTAGCCCAGGAGTACAGGAAGCAATTGCAAATGCAAATATCCTACAAGCAGCAGGCCCGGCAAGCTGAGAAGGAAGAGGAACGCCGAGAGATTGAAGCAGGGATAGCAGCAAACAAGATTTGCCAGGACAAGATCCAGGAGATCCTGACTACCCGTCAAGTGCTGCCCCAAAACATTCACCCCATGCGGAGAACCTGTCTTAATAAGCTTCCACCATAGTTCCATAAATATCAATATATTTTTCCCATCTTTTCATATTTTTGACTGCAGTATACTTGTATGTTCCTTTTAACTCATGGATGAACTGTCCTTTGTTTCTCTGAGCTTGTATAATTTATTATGCAAACTTTTCTTCCCAATCAAAACTTTTTTCCTTTTTGGGTTTCATAGACTTACCGATCTGAATGATCAGCTTCATATCACCCAGTTTTCCTGAGTTGCCCCCATGCCTCCCTTTCTTGTTTTATTAGTAGCTACACTTTATTCAGTCTGTCTACCCACATCCTCATTTCCTCTTCTCTCCTTTCTCATGTACGTAATTCACAGTATTACAGGGCAATTTTGCAGGCTGAGCCAGAACTGCCAACCAATTTCATTAACACAACTGTTTGGTCATTAAATATTAACTGAATGCGAATATTCTCGCTGTCCTGATTTTGTGATAATCAGGGTAGGCTAAACATTCGCTATATTAGAAACCATGCATGTGTCCCCAGACCTAGTTTTTCTCCCTAGGTCTGGTTTTTAGAATGCTGGTGATAAACAAAGCCTGATTTATTATATGACCATCCTGTATGGGAAAAGACTGTAACTCTGGGTATCTTTGGTC
>PVKH010042933.1:0-10771 GCA_004027955.1 Chaetophractus vellerosus | reverse complement strand
AAGAACCCAGGACCAGATGGCTTCAGAGGTGAATTCTACCAAACATTCTGGAAAAAACTAACAGCAATATTGCTTAAAGTCTTCCAAAAAATAGAAGTGGAGGGAGCATTGCCTAATTCATTCTATGATGCCAACATCACCCTAATACCAAAGCCAAATAAAAATGTCACAAGAAAGGAAAACCATAAACCAATCTCTCTGATGAAACTGGATGCTAAAATCCTCAATAAAATACTGGATAATCATATTCAACAACACATCAAACGAATTATACACCATGACCAAGTGGGTTTCATCCCTGATATCCAAGGATGTTTCAACATAAGAAAATTAATCTATGTAATATACCACATTAACAGAGCAAAAGAAAAAATCACACTATCATCTCTATTGATGCAGAAAAAGCATTTAACAAAATACAGCACCCTTTCCTGATTAAAAAAAAATACTCCAAAAGATAGGAATAGAAGGAAACTTCCTCAACATGATAAAGGGTATATATGAAAAATCCACAGCTATCATCATATTCAATGGTGAAATGTTAAAACTTTCCCTCTAAAATCTGGAACAAGATAAGAATTCCCATGGTCACTGCTCTTATTAAACATTGTGTTAGAAGTACTTGCTTGAGCACTTAGGCAAGGCAAGAAAAAGATATAAAAGGCATCCAAATTGGAAAGGAATAGGTAAAAATTTCACTATTTGCAGATGACATGATCCTATACCTTGAAAACCCTGAGAAATCTACAACAAAGCTTCTAGAGCTGTTAAATGAGTTCAGTAAAGATGCAAGTTATAAGATCAATACATAAAAATCAGTAGCATTTCTGTACACCAATAATGAGCAATCTGAGGAGGAAATCAAGAAAAAAGTTCTATTTACATAGCAACTAAAAGAATCAAATACCTAGGAATAAACTTAACTAAAGATGTAAAGGACTTCCGTGCAGAAAACAAACCAACATTGTTAAAAGAAATCAAAGAAGACCTAAATAAATGGAAGAATATTTCCTGTTCATGGATTGGAAGACTAAACATCATTAAGATGTCTGTCCTACCCAAATTGATTTACAGATTTAATGGAATCTCAAAAAAATTACAATACCTTTTTTCACTTAATTGGAAAACCCAACTGTGAAATTTATTTGGAAGGGCAAGGGACCCTGAATAGACACAGACGTATAGAAAATGAAAAACAAAATTGGAGAAATTACACTACCTGACTTTAAAACATATTACAAAACTACAGTGGTCAAAACTGCATTGTATTGGCACAAGGATAGACATACTGAACAATGGAACCAAATTGAGAGTTCTGATATAGATTCTCACATATACATACAGTCATCCGATATTCAACAAGGACACCCAGCCCGCTCAACTGGGAGAGAACGGCCTCTTCAACAAATGGTGCTTGGAAAACTGGATATCCATATCCAAAAGAATGAGAAAGGAACACCATCTCACATTTTATACAAAAATTAACTCAAGATGAATGAAAGATCTAAATATAAAAGCCAAAACCATAAAGACCTTGGAAGATAATGTAGGGAAACATCTACAGGATCTTGTATTAGGAAATGTTTTCATGAACTTCACACCCAAAGCACAAGCAACGAAAGAAAAAATAGATAAATGGGACCTCCTCAAAACTAAAAACTTTTACACTTCAAAGGAGTTTGTCAAGAAAGTGAAAAGGCAGCCCATTCAATGGGAGAGTATATTTGATAACCAACTATCCAATTGGGGCCTAATATCCAGCAAATATAAAGAAATCCTACATCTCAAAAATAAAAAGACAAACAACCAATATAAAAAATGGGCAAGAGATTTGAATAGACACTTCTCCAAGAAAGAAATACAAATGGCTAAAAAGCACATGAAAAGATTCTCAACATCACTAGCTATTAGGGAAATGCAAATCAAAACCACAATGAGATATCATCTTACACCCATTAGATTGGCAGCTATTAAAAAAACTAAGGACTACAATTGTTGAAAAAAGATGTGGAAGAAAGGAAACACTTATCCACTGCTGGTGGAAATGTAGAATGGTTCAGCCATTGTGGAGGACAGTTTTGAGTTTCCTCAGGAAGCTAACTATAGAACTGCTATATGATCCAGCAATCCCACTGCTGGGTATATACCCAGAAGAATTGAAAGCAGGGACATGAACAGATATATGCACACCAATGTTCATAGTGGCATTATTCACCATTGCCAAAAGTTAGAAACAACCCAAATGTCCAGATGAATGATAATCCAATTGTGGTATATACATACAATAGAATATTACTCACCTGTAAGAAGGAATGCACTATTAACACATAGTATAACATGGATAAACCTTGAAGACCTTATGTTGAGTGAACTAAACCAGGCACTGAAGAACAAATACTTCATGATCTCACTGATATGAGCTAAGCAAATTGAGCAGACTCACAGAGCTAGAGTCTGGAAGAAAGGTTTATAGGAGACAGAAAGGGAGTAAAGGGTGGTGAGCTGATGTCCATAAGGGCAAAATCTGTGATAAGGTGGAAGGGTGTGGTTGGGTAGTGGATGGGCGTGACGTGGGACGTGACTGGATTCAGCAGTTCTGGTCTGTAAGGGGGACTAGGGTGGTGGGTTCAGTTGGACAATCCAAGGGATTGTGGGGAGGGTCAGGGGAAGAAGCAGATGAACTCTGGGAATTTGCAGGTCTGGGGTTAAACCTATAATGTTGGAAATGTTCTTTTGGCAAATATGGCAGGGGAGGGTTACTGGTGTTGGGTGTGGGGGACTATACATGATAGGGCATACCTAGGCAGGCTTTTATGGAATATCTAAGTTTTTGTCTTGTTATAGTGTTTTATATCAGTGGGTACAGACCCACACAATAAACAAAAAAAATATATCAAACTCCCATCTTGGGGAGTCCTGCTATGTTCTCAATTAGAGGGACAAGAATCCCTCGAGAACATAGGCAGTGCCTAATCAAAGAGAACAGACCAATATGTCAGGCCCTCAATATTATTGCAAGTAACTATGAATCTTATTCTTCAAAAATTGAAACTTAGTGATTACCATAGGTTCTGATGGGAGAGGGAGGGAAGAATAGAATAGATGGAACTGAATGTAGGGCACCTGAGGGATGCCTCTAAGATATATGAATATGTTCAAGTGTTCATGGGTCATTGTCTCAGTGGGTGGAGACCCACACAATAATGGAAAGAATATTGAATTCTCATCCTGGGGATTTCTGTTACATTCTCTAATAGGACAGCAAGAATCCCCTGAGTACAAGGGCAATGTCTAGTGAAAGAAGGCTGACCATTATACCAGGCCCTCATCATTGATGATTGTACTTATGAACTTTTTCTTGTGAAATTGAAACTTGGCCTGGTATTACATACTACCTAAGAGTTACCTCCTGAAAGCCTCCTTGTTGCTCATATGTGGCCTCTCTAAGCCAAACTCAGCATATAAACATACTGTCCTTCCCCCAAAGCATGGCACATGATACCCAGAGATGGGCCTACCTGGCAGTGAGAGATTATGACCAAGGACCAACTAGCAATGCATCTGGAAAAAGACCTTGCCCAAAAGGGGGAAATGGTAAATACAAATGAGTTTTTATGGCTTAGAGATTTCAAAGTGAGTCAGAAGGTCATTCCAGAAGTTACGCTTATGCAAGTCTCAGCAGGATTTCATTGACTGCCACAGTAAACAGTGCCTCAAATAGCAGGGATCCTGAGGGCTCTAGAGACATCCAGAAACTATAAGCAGGGCAGACAGCTCAGGAATATGGCACCTTGTCAGTGGGCCTTACTTTGGAATTTATGCTCCCCAGTGTAACAGAGTTAGACTCATTCATAGGTTCTCTACATAAGACTCTTCTGCCCCTTTTATCTGAACCCATAATTACCACTCTTCTTGATAAATATATGTCCCAGAGACTTAAATCTTTGGTCCATCCATGTGCCAGTTGAGCTCTGAATTTCATCAGAGTTCCAAAACCTGTTCTCCAGTCCATTGGACTCACCCAGGAGATGATGATGCACAACGCCCATCACAAGGAACAAAGAGTGTCTGCAACTGCAAAAAAGATAGCTCCATCCATCTGCCCCCTCTCAGTTAGAAGCAGAATGGGCATTACCATCACCAAATTCTCAAGACTGGGGAATGAACAATGGACTAAAGTAGACATTATTATTCTAATATAGACATTATTATTATAGCAATGGAAGAAATCTTATCATTGATGTAAAGGCAGTGGCCACCAGAGGTTCTGAGGGATGGAAGAGGAAAGAATAGGTGTAATATGGGGGCATTTTCAGGACATTGGATTTGTTCTGCATGACATTTCAGTGATGGATACAGGCCATTGAATATTTTGTCATAACTTACAAAATTTTTGCAGACAAAGTATAAACTATAATGTAAACTGCAGTCCATGGTTAGTAGCAATGCTTCAATGTGAGTTCATCAATTGTAACAAATGTACCACACTAATGAAGGATGTTGTTAATGTGGGAAAGCATGGGAGGGGGAAGGGGTGGGGCATATGGAAATCCCTTATATTTTTTATGTAACATTTATGTAATCTAAAACTTCTTTAAAAATAAAAAAAATTATTTAAAAAAGTAAAGATAAGTCTATGATTTGGAACATAACAATATACAAAGACATAATTTGTAACAAGTACAATGAAATGTGAGGAACAAAGATTATATGAGTAGTGTATGTATATGCTGTTAAAGTTATGTTGGTATAAAATCAAACATAATTGTTATAAATTGTGGATATTAAATTTTAGCTGTATGGTAACCACTAAGAAACTATGTGAAAAATTACCCAGAAAGAAATGAGAAGGGGCTCAAAAGTGGTACAATAAAAAATCAAATATACATGAAAGTAGGCATTAATGGAAGAATTAAAAGATACAAATGGTAGAAGAAAGTCATCCAGTATAGGTAGTTTTTTAAATATCTAAATGGATTAAATTCTGCAGTCAAAAAATAGAGATTGGCAGAATGGATAAAATAAAATGTGACCCAAATGCTGCTTACAAGAGACTCACCTTAAATTAAAAAAAAAAAAAAAAAGGTTGAAAGTGAAAGGAAATAAAAGTATACCATGAAAATAGTAACCAAAAGAGAGCTGGGATAGCTATACTAATATCAGATCAAATAAACTTTAGGCAAAAACTGTTATGAGGGACAAAGAAGGTCAATAGGTCACTATATACTGATAAACAGTTCAAATTAACAAAAAGACATAAAAATTATATATATACACACACACATTTAAGGGCAGAGCCTCAAAATATATCAAGGAAATACTGACAGATTTGGAGGGAGAAATAGATTGTGATGAATTAATAGTAGGAGAATTCAATAATGGATAGAACATCTAGAAGAAAGATCAGTAAAGAAATTGAAGAGCTGAATAATATTATAAACCAATGAGACCTAATAGACATATATGGAACACTTCCCCAATAGCAGTAAAATACACAAATTACTCAAGTGCATGTGGCTCATTCTCTGGGATAGAACATATCTTAGATCACAAAACAAGTCTCAATAAATTCAAAGATGTTGAAATCATACAATGTATCTTCTCTGATAGCAATGGAATGAAAGTAGAAATCAATAAAAGAGGGAGAACTAGAAAATTCATAAATATGTAATAATTTAAACAACAGATCTTAACCAATGGGTGATAGAAGAAATCACAAAGAAAATTAGGAAATATGAGGGCTAATGAAAACAAAAACAAAATATACCAAAATTTATTGTAGGATGCAGCAAAAGTCATGCTAAGAGGATAATGTGTAGCTCTAAATGCTTACATAAAGGAGAAAAGATCTCAAATCAAAGACCTCATAACTGGAGGATTAGAAAATGAAGTGCAAACCAAACCCAAAATGAACAAAATGAAGGAAAAAATAAAGATTAGGTGGTGATAAATGAAAGGGAATAAATAAATAATAGAAAGAATCAATGAAACTAAAACTTGGTTCTTTGGAAAGATGAATAAAATTGACAAACCTAAAACTAGACTGACAAAGAAAATAAGGGAGAGGATGCAAATAACTAAAATCAGAAATGATAGGGGGACTCACTACCAAAACCAGAGAAATAGAAAGGATTATAAACAGATACTATGAACAACTCTATGCCAATAAATTAGATAGCCCAGGTGAAATGGATAAATTCCTGGAAACACACAAACAACCTAAACAGACTCAAGAAGAAATAGAAGATCTCAAAAGAACAAAAACTTACAAAGAGATTGAATCAGGAATTTTTTAAAAAATGCTCAATAAAGAAAAGCCCAGGATCAAATGACTTCACTGGTGAATTTTGCCAAACATTCCAAGAAAAATTAACATCAATCCTACTCAAACACAAAAGTAAATAAAGTAAAGAAAAGAAGAGAAGAGAAGAGAAAAGAAAAGAAGAGAAAAGAAAAGAAGGAAACACTCTCCAACTTATTCTATGAGTCAAGCATCACCCTAATACCAAAGCCAGATAAAGATAACAGAAGAAAAGAAAATTATAGATCAATTATCCATTATGAATATAGATACAAAAACCCTCAACTAAATACTAACAAACAGAATCTAAATGTATGTTGAAAGAATTATACACCATGATCAGGTGGGATTTATCTCAGGTATGCAAAGGTGTCTCAACACAAGAAAAACAATTAATGTAATACATTACAATAACAGAATGAAGAATAAAAACCACATGAACATCTCAATTGACAAAGAAAAGGCATTTGGCAAAATCCGGCACTGCTTCTTAATAATAACACTTAGAACACTAGGAATAGGAGGAAACTACCTCAACATGATAAAGGGCATATATGAAAAACCCACAGCTAACATCATACTCAATGGTGAAAGAATGAAAGCTTTCCCTCCAAGATCAGTAACAAGATAAGGGTCCCCACTGTCACCACCATTGTTCAACATTGTACTGGAAGTTCTAGACAGAGCAATTAGGTAAGAAAAAGGAATAAAAGGCATTCAAATTAGAAAAGTAGAAATAAACTTTCCCAATCTGCATATTACATGATCCTATATAGAGAAAACCCTGAAAAAGTAACAACAAAGCTACTACAGCTAATACACAAACTCAAAATAGGGGTGGGCTACAAGATCAATACACAAAAATCAGTAGTGTTTTTACACTAGCAATGATCAATTAGAAGAAGGAATAAAAAATTCCATTTGTAATAGCAATTAAAAGAGTCAAGTATCTAAAATAAATGTAAGGATGTAATGGACTTGTACACAGAAAACTACAAGATATTGCTAAAATCAAAGAAGACCTAAATAAATAGAAGGACATTCTGTGTTAATGGATTGAAAAACTAAATATTGTTAAGATGTCAAGTATATCCAAAGTGACTTACAGATTCAATGCAATACCAATCAAAATCCCAAAAGTTTTCTTTGTAGAAATAGAAAATCCAAGCATCAAATTTATATAGAAGAGTAAGGGGCCCCAGAGAGCCAAAGACATCTTGAAAAAGAAGAATGAAGAAAAGAAAATTGGACTCACAAGTTCCAATTTTAAAACATATTACATAGCCACAGTAATCAAAACAGCATGGTACTAACACAATAGGCCAATGGAATAGATTTGAGATTTCAGAAATAAACTTCCATATCTATGGCCAACCAATATTTGACAAGGGTGCCAAAGCCACTCAATGCAAAAGAAGAGTCTCCTCAACAAATGCTAGGAAAACTGGATATCCATATGCAAAAAAAAAAAAAAAATTGAAGGTGGACCCCTACATAACATCACATTAAAAAAATAAATAAATAAACTCAAAAAAGATCAAAGACCTAAATATAAGAACCAAAAGTATAAAACTCCTAGAAGAAAACATAGGAAAGCATCCTTGGGACCATGAGCTAGGCAATGGTTTTTTTAGACCTCACACCAAAAGCATGAACAGTGAAAGGAAAAAATAGACAAATAGAATTTCATCAAAATTAAAACTTTTGTGCATTAAAGGATTATTATGACAGCAAACAAGACAACATACAGAATGGGAGAAAATACTTGAAAACCACATATCCGATAAGGCTTTATCATCCAGAACATATAAAGAAATCCTACAACTCAACAAGAAAAAGACAAACAACCCAATTAAAAAATGGGCAAAGACTTGAATAGACATTTTTCTAAAGATTTGCAAATGGCAAAAAAGCACATGAAATATGCTCAGCATCATTAGCCATTAGGGAAATGCAAATTAAAACTATATTGAGATGCCATTTCACATCCCCTTAAATGGGTATTAAAAAATGGAAAATCACAAGTGTTGGAGAGGATCTGGAAAAACAGGAACACTTGTTCAAGGTTCTTGGGAATATGAAATGGTGCAGCTGCTGTGGAAAACAAGTTTGGTGGAGTATTAGCCAAAGGGGTGCTGATGCAAAATACCAGAAATCTGTTGGCTTTTATAAAGGGTATTTATTTGGGGTAGATGCTTATGGTTACCAGGCCATAAAGCATAAGTTACTTCCCTCACTAAACTCTACTGCCACGTGTTGGGGCAAGATGGCTGCCAAGAGTTCAGGCTTCTTGGGTTCCTCTCTTCCTTGGGCTCCATTTCTCTCTGGGCTCAGATGCTGTGCTCTCTCGACAAAGCCAGCTGTAGACTATCAGGCAAATGGCTCTGTCTAACTCCCCAGGACTTCTGCCGTGTTTAAGGAGCCGTCTCTAATCCTCTGTGTTCTTCTCCTGTGTGTTCACTTTCTGGGCTCCATCTTAAAACTCCCTTGTGTCCTCCTTCTCTGTGTCTTTACTTCCCCAGGCTCCACATCAAAATGCCAGCATCAAAACACCAACCAACTCCTCTGCTCCACCATGTAGTTTTATCTGTGAGTCTCCTTGGCCCACCAAGCAGGTAGGGACTCAATGTCCTACTGATGTGGCCCAATCAAAGCCTTAATTATTATTTATTCAAGTAAAAGCGAAACCTCTGACTCCAATATAATCTACTATGCCCAGAGGAAAAGACCAGTTCACAAACATAATCCAATATCTATTTTTGGAATTCATAAGTAATGCCAAGCTGCTACAGGTGGTTCCTCAGAAACTTAAGTATAGAATTACCATGTAACTTGGCAATCTTACTTCTAGGTATATACTCCAAAAAATTGAAAGCAGGTATGTATTAGTTGGGTTTCTCTAGGGAAACAGAATCAACAGGAGATGTCTGTAAATAGTATGGGATTGTATAAGAGTCTCTCACATGACCATGGGGGTGCACAAGTCCAGGTTCCACAGGCAGGCTGCAAACCAGAGGCTCCAATGAAAGTCCAACGAAGGTCCTTGATGAGTTTCTGGGAGACGCTGGCTGTCCAAAGACAAGCGGGAAAGTCTCTCTGAAGGCTGAAATCACTTCCCCTTTTAAGGTTTCAACTGATTGGATAAAATGTCACTCATTGCTGATGGCAGTCTCCCTGGTTGATTGTAGATGTAATCAGCCATCTATGCAGTAAACTCACTGATAACTAAAGTCCATAAATGTCCTTGTACTACAATTAGCCCAGTACTTACTTGACCAAACAAATGAACACAATTATCTGGATAAACAAAATATGGTATATACATACAATGGACTATTACTCAGTGGTTAAAAGGAATAAAGTTCTGATACATCACAACATGGATGAACATTGAAGACATCATGTTGATTGAAATCAACCAGATACAATAGGACAAATATTGTATGATCTCACTGATAAAGAAATAATTGGAATAAGCAAATTGAGAGAGTCAGAAACCAGAATACAAGTTAACAGCGGCTGGAGTGAGAGTAGAGAATAGCAAGTTGGTGCTTAATTTGTAAGGAGTTTTTGTTTGGGATGAAGGAAGAGCACTGAATTATTTATTTGAATGTGGTTAAAAGGGGACCCATTCATTGTATATATGTTACTAGAATAAAAACTTAAAAAAAAAAATCACAGGACCGTGTAACACAGTGAACCCTCATGTAAAGTATGGACTACAGTTAGTGGTACAATTATAATAATACTCTTTAACCAATTGTAACAAATATACCACACTAATGCGAAGTGTTAGTAATAGAAGGTATATGGGAATTCTATTTTATGCATGCTTTTTCTGTAAACCTACAACTTTTAAAATAAAATATTATTAAAAATAAATTTGAAAGAAAAATGAAGAACGCCATTAGTTTCATTGGAAGGGGTGTCACTTTATTGGTTAATTTGTAGAATTTGCCAAACTTACCCTTGTCAAAACAACTATAACTAAAAGACTTTATCAATATTTCATGTATTCTTTAAAACAATCCCATTCTCTTAGAGATGCATTTATTGCCTCACCTCCCATAACACAGAATTTCCTAATTGTGTTCCATGACATTAATTGTTATTATATGAAAAAAATTATATGTGTACAGGAAACACTAGGAAAAAAAATAGGCAGGTTTTATTCCTTCAGAATTCCTCAGACTAATATGCTAACATAAAATGCAGTATTTCCCAAATTTATGTTGCTCCAAACTTTTTAAGGAAGTTTCTTATTGTCCTAGTGCTCCAAGGAACAGAATTAGACTAATATTGGTCTTCTTAAATGCCTCTCCAATCTGTTTACAAGTGGGTCTCAGGTGTAGGTACAGTTCACCTCATTTCCTGAGCCAATTCTCACTAACCCAAGATTATCAGCAGCCTTTGTTGTATGGCTAAAGGTGGAAACCTTTTTATTTTATTTTATTTTTATACCCCCCCCCT
>PVKH010042932.1:0-10823 GCA_004027955.1 Chaetophractus vellerosus | reverse complement strand
GCAGCCCATGGTGCTTGGGCTGTATTTACACCTGCATGTGGAACTCTTAATAAAACCTCCTCAGTGCTGCCTTCACACAGTTTATGACCTCGAGGTGGTGACAGTATGCACGCACCAAACTTTAACCTCACAGTCAACACCAAGAAACTAATTTGCGTTCCAACAGTTATGCTGGAAAAACTGAAAAAATGTAGACCCCAGTGACACAGGCGAGCTCTTCACTCCTTAAGTTCTGTGACAGCAGGCTCAGGTTTGGGGCATGGAGCTGACCAGCGTTTATTGACTCATTGCCATGTGTCAGATACTGTTTTAAATGTACTCTGTGGTTTAACTCATCCCATCTTTGTAAGATAAAAGAAACTTCCCTGCGACCCACACTGCTCAGATAAGGATCAGACTGAAATCCAGGGGACGGGGAACAGCTCACCCCGGGGTCCCACAGCTGGTCAGTGGTGGTACTAGGATTTGAACACGGGTCACCCGGCAGGAATTCGGCAAGAGGCCTTAACCTCTCTGCTTAGAGGATTTGGTGTTGCTATTCTTTTTACTTCTTGATTGCTGGGGACCTGAAACTGGTGGCAATGGGAATGAAAAAGGCTTTGGGTAGTCATGACTTTGCCAAAGCTGGAATTAAATCGTCAGACTGCTGCCCTAGGTCTTAACCTTTTTGGAGAGTCTTAGACTAACCTTTTGAAAATCTCATCAAATTTGTAGACTCTTTCCAAAAAAGTGAATATCCCATAAACTTTGCACATGGTGTCACCGATATGAACCTTGTAGCTTGTCCCTGGAACAGGGGTTATCAGCCCGGGCATAGCATCCATTCAGTCCACGCTTTGATTGCATGTCTGTAGAATGAAATAAACAAAGGCCCACTGTGTGCCAGGCACTGAAGATGCACAAACTGGGGGAGAAGGACAGGGAACATTTGCATATCTTTAAGGATTGCAGTGTGATTATTTTCATCCATAAGCCTCTTACCACACCATAGAGTGTACTAACTTGCTTTTTCAACTTGACCTAACATTATAAACATTTTTCCCTGTTTTCACACATTGACCTTCATTTTCGAGGTCAGACCAGGTCTGAGCAGGTTTTAGGTAGATGGAGCAGGGTGGAGATGACTCACCCAGGAAGAGGTCAGCCTGGCTTTAGAAGAATGTCCCTCTATTATTGGTTTCTATATTGAAACTCTTCTTATAAACATCTGGCAAAAAGGAAGAATCAAGGCAAACGGAATGACTTCTAGGATCAACTAACCCCCCCCTCCCATGCCTGCAGTAAAACCATAAGGAGGCCACCTTTATTCCTGCTTTAGGCTTAAACACCCCTCAGGAAGCAAACAAATTAAGGGCTATGATCTAGTAACCCAAGAATACAGATTGAAGGGGAGGGGGGAAGTACCATAGGCCTGTCTTGTCTAATAGAGTAGCCACTGTGTGGCTATTTAAATTCAGATTAAACTTAAATAAAATTAAAAGTTCACTTCCTCATTCCCATTAGCCACATGTCAAGTGCCCAGGAGCCACGTGAGCTAGTGGCTACAATTTTGGACCGTGTAGATGGGAAGCATCTCCATCATCACAGAAAGTTCCATTGGACAGCACTGCTGTAGAGCATACCAGTTCAATAAAGTGTTTTATCCAGTACCTAATGTATTTGTTTTATATGATAGGCTCTTTGATAGAAAGAGGAGGATAAGTTTTGGTTTTTCTCTTTGTGTTTTAACATTGGTAGAGTTGGTTTTGTTTCAGGGTTTTTTGTGTGTTTGGTTTTGTTCTCAATTTTTTTAGGAGGTACCAGGGATTGAACCCAAGACCTCATACATGGGAAGGAGGTGCTCAACCACTGAGCTACATCCTCTCCCCAGTGAGAGTTGGGTCTTTTGTTTGTTTAGTTTTTTGTTACTTTTTAGGAAGTACCAAAGGTTGAATCCAGGACCTTGCACATGGGAAGCAGGTACTCAGTCACTGAACTATACCTTCTCCCCTCTTGGTAGAGTTTTGTGTGGACTTGTGACCTTCTCTAACTTCAGCCCATTTAAGCACTTTCCCTCTATGTCAGTAGATGATCTTGGTTGATTTTCCTTGGTAAAGTCCAGTTTCACAATTAACATGTGTATTTGCATGGTTAACTACATGATGTATTACATGTAACCACAAGCACTTCATCTTCCTGTGCTTGGGAGCCCTCTTTACCCTCCTTTCCCATCTACTCCAGAATCTTCTCCTTTCTCTCCTACCCATCTGCTCCTTTTTGGCTATGGGCATTCTTAGGTTTTCTCATCTTTAAAGCAAAACCTCCTCTCTTATTCCTGCTACTGCATAACCAGTCCCTGCTGTATTCTCTTTCTTCTCTCCTGTACTCGTGTTTCTTTTTTTTCTTCATCGCAGTTAACTGCCCTGCCACCCACTCTTGCCCAATCCAGGAAGCTTAGCGTCCTTGACACCTCCTTCACCCTTCCCTCAGAACTCCTCAGTCAGGCTGGTCCCATCCTTTCAGTTCTCCCTAGGAATGTGCTTTGTCCCTCTCTCTGCCTCCTCCTTGCTTGCTGTGCCTTAGACTATTGCAGTAGCCTTCTAACCGGGTTATATGTGTCTCATCTCCTAATATCATCAAATCCATTTTTATTTTTAAAAAACTACTACCAAAAGCTTTTTAAAATATGGGTATGATATTTTTTCATTCCATGGCTTAAAACAAAAAACAAAAAAACCTCAGTGGGTTTCCATAGCCTATAGGCTAAAGTTCATCCCTCTTCAATGGAGCCTTGACCTCAGCATAATTTTGCCAGCCCCATCTTTTGCCATTTCCCCCACTCCACTCTCCCTCCCTTCGCACAATGTGCTGGTAGAGTCTGATGGTTCCCAAGGGTTTTGTTTTCATGGGCCAGAAACAACGCAAACCTTTCACTCTCGGACATAGGTTGCCATTTTTTTCTTTTGCCAAGTAAGGGCATTAAAAAACAATCTGAACCATCTATGTTTGTCATTTCATTTTTAAAAAGGAGCATTTAAGAAAGAAAAGAATGACTTCAGCTTAAAAAATTGATTCTTCTCATTTCACTGACGAAGAGTGAAAGGGTAGGCATTTAGGAGCTTTGGCTGTAGCCAGACTGTTCTCCAGATGTGCTCTTTGGGTCTCCATGCTTTTCCCCATGAGTGCCCTCCTAACTGGAGTGCCCTTTGTCCCTGCCTACTGCTGGGAGGCAGAGCCTTTCTTTAAGCTCAGTTTCGCATGTGCCCTCCTGCTCTCATGCTTGATGTCTCTTACCTCTGGGGAGCAGCCCTGCAGTCCCTACAGTATCTGGCTCATAAGCCGTTTTCCTCAGACTGGAATTTATCTCTTGGTGTCTGCTCTATCTCCCCTGCCCAGTGTCAGTCTTTGAGGACAGGGGCTCTGACTTCCAGCTCCCGGTAGTTCTGACATCTGGGACTCTGCTAACGTAGTAGCTGCTGGTGTCTGATGAAATGTTTCAGGTTTTCATATTAATACCAAATCTTGCCCCACATCTAGGGGACAAAAATAGTACAGAACATCTTCAGCAACTAATTTTAACACTTTGCAGAGAGAGCATGTTTTTCTGTGAACTTTTTTGAGCTCTGGCTTGGGCAAACACCGAAAGCAGCAAGGATGGGCCTGGAACTCAAACTGCAGGAAACAAAGAAGCAGGAAACGTTTTTAATGAAATGTATGTTTGGTGGTTGAAGCCATCGCAGTGATAAGTGCAAAGAAACTGTAAAAAACGTTAAAAGCCTGGCAACCTTAACAGATTCGTGTCCACCCCCCCCCCTTTTTTTTTTAATATTTTTTATTTTTTTAAAAGATACTTAGATTACATAAATGTTACACAAAAATTATAGGGATACCCATATGCCCCCTCGTGTGTCCCTTTGTTTTTTCTTTCTGCACTCCTCAAAAAAAAAAAATTAACTTAAAAGGTGCACTTGCCTAATGTTATTGCAAATAATGTTGGACTCTAAGTTTTGTTCGTACAGAATCTGTGATTAGCACCAATAGCATGGTACTTTCAAAATCTCTAGGCAGAACTAGAATTACTTTATATCTTTGTTTTCTAAACTCTCATCCCATTGAATGAATCTTGGCTAGTGGAGTTAAAAAAAAAATCATCACAGTTAGTAGTTTTTTGTGGGGGAAGCCTTGGACGCCTTCCTGCCTTGTCTAGAGCACAGCATTAAGGGTTAACTACCAGGAATAAAGAGATGGTGATTTTTCTCTTACATCCCTGTCTTTCCTGCAAACAGCATTTTCACTGTGGCCGAGGAGCAGGTTGTTGTATAATCTGTTCGACCTGTTTTTCCCCCCGTAGGAAAATCCTGTTTCCAGATTGGGAATTTGCCAGGCCTCGAATGTAGATTACGGAAAGGTATTCATTGTCATTTCATGTTTGTTAGGTAACGGAGACCATTCTCTTGAAATTGCATTTGACTTCAGCGTTTTCGTCACGGAGCTGGCAGATAATGACATGGAGTTTGTGTGAGCATGTATGTGCCTGGGTGTAGTGATGGCATTTACTTTCCCAGAATGGTAATGAAGCATCTTCAAAGGCTTTGAAAAGGTTTCCTCGGCCATGTTCAGTGAGCACCATAGATGCCATTGTTTGCAAGTTTTCTGTTTTCTTTGTCTGTACAGGTTGTTCCTAACTTCATGGCTGGGATGCTGGAGAGTGCTTGTCTGCCCTTTGGTTAGCTGGCTCTTGAACCGGTTAGCTGGCTCTTGTTCTCAGACGGGCCTCCCCGAGGGGCCTGAGCGTCCTGTGATGGTAGGAGAGGGGCCGTGGAGAACGTGGTGCTCCTGGTCTCTGCAGACCCTGTTTTACCTTGTCTGTTATCTAACCTCTTATAAAAGATGCTAAGACGTACTGGCCCCCCTTTGGAATGGTGGCAAAGAGAAGAGTATTATGGGCTTCATATGTAACCCGACTTCTGTGGCTCATTTCCCACCATTTTCCCCACAGCCTTGTCTATTTTCATCATCTTCACCCTTCTCATTTCTCTCCATTCTGCCCTCTTACCTCTGAGATCATGAGGGCTTAAGGGGTTTGGGAGCAACGAAGTTTCTCTTTAATTGATTTTGGAACACTTCCTTATACTCTATAAAGGAGCTCTGGGGGGATCTTAGAAACATCTGATTTTATCATCTTCTGAGCCCATCGCCCTCATGTCCCTGATGTGAAGTGGAAAAAATGGAGTTCCTATCCTGAAATGGAAGGAAGTCAGCATCCTCTGTCCTCTGGAATGAATTCCCTTCTGTGTAGTTCCATCCAGCAAGTGACATGTGCAGTTTCACAACTGCCTCCATGCACAGAGAAGTGGATTTTGCTGTTTGGAGTCCAAGCTTGACGTTCAGTGGGAGAGCTCCTCGGATGAGGCAGATGGAAGTGTTTTTGAGCCCGAGTCTCAGGCGCAGGGTTAGGGCTGGGAGGGACATTCAAAGATCATGGAGGAGGAGTGTTATAACCCGGGCCTTTTGCTTGTGCAAGGGAAGCACACGGTGTTCTCCTCTGAGCTCCAGTGGTTTCAGGCCGTTGTTAAATGCTCCTGGATTATTTCAATAATGGTGCTGTAGTCTCAAGAGCTTAACTCGAGCTACTGTAACTAACTTCTGGAGCTGCTGGCCTTTATGAAGGTAGTTCTTGTGTTTGTTGCAGACAGAAAGCAAATATATAAGTGAGCTTGAAAAGTGAGTTCTCTTTCTTAGGCATACAGCCTCTCCCACAGCACACCAAGGCACAGGGCGTGCTGGTACGTTGGACTTCGAGACTTTTAAAGTTCAAGCTGAAATGGGTGCTGGGTAGGTGCTGCTCAGGCATTGTTCCAGGGTTCTGGAGGCGAGTAATATTTTAAACAAGCCAAACAACCCCTCTAGGCAAGCAGCAGGAAATCCAGCCCTTGGCTTCGGGTTGTTGCGTGGTCAGCGGAAGATAAAAGTGTGGACTGTTGGCGGCGAGGCCCCTCCTATCGCAGGATGGCAAACTGTTAAGGGAAGATAAAAGGAAAGAGCAGGGATGTCCATTTTGAACAACATGAGGGAGCCTTTATCACATGCATTCAAGTAAAATAAGGGGGGGGGGCAAGAGATGGCTAAGTTTCATGGTTGTGAGAAACTTTGAAAAATTCTGTTTGAGAAGCTTCACAAATAAACAATTTCATGTCATGAAAATATTGACACACCTCAGTCCTTGGTCAACCAAAAATAGTCCATTTGATCAGGAATTGTTGCATTAAATACGAGCTTAAATTAAATGGGGATTACCCTGGCTTTCCACATTTTTGTGGTACAGAGATTTTCCCAGTCGAGGTGTCGGAGGATCTGGTTCGCGGGGACCTCTGGGAGTGCTAGGCCATCCTTGGGCTGCACAGAGCAGGCTGGCATCGGCATCAAGGTGGCATGGGCTATTTACTGGGTACGGGCTGGACTTTCCTCTGCAGCTGTGAGCCCCGATTTCTCAACACTACCCGTCTCCTCTGAGGTTTGCTTCTGATGCAGGCTGAATTATCCTTCAGGTGTGAGAGAGCTCAAGGGAAGGGGACCTGTCCAACTGGTGTTTCTCCCCCCCACCCCGAGAGTCTCCTTCCTGTTCTTTGTAACATCTGGGGGAAGTTTAGGGGCTTGCAAAGGGCTTCTGTTTCTCAGGGTTTGGTCACAGTGGATTGTGAAGTGTGAACCCGCATTTCAGAGCCTGGGCATTTTCCGTGCTCCTGTGTGAGTTCGGTCAAATACAAATGAACAGATATGCTTTTGGCATCTTAAGCTTGTTTCTGAACCTGCTGGTTTGGGGGGGCCTCGGCTCTCTGTGGTGCTGAAGGACCGGCATCCTCAGACGCTTGAGTACGGGCAGTTGTAGTGAGCTAACCTTCCTCTGGGTGTAGTGGAGGCCAGGGCAGCCGGGAGGGCCTGTGCGCCCCAGACCTGCTTCAGGACCGCGCCAATCCCCACGGCACCACCGCCCTCCCGAGAGGAGCCTCTGCTGTCCGAGCTCAGTGGGGGACGTGGAGTACAGGCATGGCCGCACTGCCACCTTCTCTTCCAGCTGCCAGGGTCAAGCCGGTGGACAGCCTCTGAACAGAGTCCCACGCCGCCCTGCAGGAGCTTTCTCTCTGCTCCGTGTGCTTTCAGAAAAGCCTTGTGCCTGCTAGGGTTTTTTGTGGATTGGATTGTGATAACTTATATCTCAGAGCTTTTGTTTTTCTTCATAGATACACTGGTGGGTATTTTCTTAATGGCAAAATACGGGGAGAAGCAGGGAGGAGAGAAGGGCATCGGTCACATCGAGGCGGGGGCAGTCCATCCAGCTTCGGGGAGCCTGGGCACAGGCCTTCTCACCTGATGCTTTGTAATGTGTGATAACCCACTGTGCAGTTTCGACCACAGCTGACGGTTTTTCCAGTGGGGGAGGAAAGATTTGATCTCCTTCCATTGTTCCACACACAGGTCTGTCACCTGTCAGGGTATAAGCATTTTGAGCAACTTTTATTTCCCACAAAGTAGTTTTTTTTTGTTTGTTTGTTTGTTTGTTTTGTTTTTCCGTCTAAAGGATGTCGTCCCCAAACTACTCTGAATTATGGGATTTGAAGCCCAGATCCTAGGCTAACCACCTGCCCTGGGGTTGCTGAGCTTGCATCCAGCTCCTCAAGGGGAAAGTAGAGAATCCTGTTCTTCTGCAGCCAACCCTTTACCCCAGCACATTGAAGAGGCGGCCCTGCAACCTCAGGGCCTGCGAAAGAGTTGCAGGATATTGCCTAAAACTCTGCAAACTGCTACTGAACTTTACCCCAGCTTCTTTGAAAAGGCTGTAAATGGGACTGAAGGTACTGAAATCAAGCTCTTCTTCCTAAGAGTGCACAGAACAATCCAGTTACTAAAAAGGGGTGTGAAAGTGTAAGGCCCGTGTAAGCAGTGCTATGTTCCGGTTCCAGAGTTGGGAGAGAGGAGGAGTCGGTGAAGACTGAGAAGAAAGAGGCACGTCTTTGTGTGAGCCAGGAGTGCATCCTTCTGTAATTAAGCAACTGACCGGGATTCATTTATTTCAGCAGCGAACCGAAGTCTGAGTTTTCTTTCCTGCACGCTCACAGCATTTAAGGGTGCTCCAGCAACGGTCTTACTCACTGTTGCCAATGAGATTGCATTTGCAATAAGCCAAATGACATTTATTTTTAATTTGAAACTTAAGGGATGGGGCAGAATTTTTTTTTTTTTTTTTTAATATTAGACTGGGCCCCTGTCATCAAAGCATATGCACTCCAACAGGGGAGCCAGATGTGTGAGCCAGAGTGTTGGGGAAACCGAGTCCAGCATGGTGAACTGGAGTGTCAGCTCATACTGGAGGGGGGCTTTCCCGTTTGTAAAGAAAGAGTTTTCATACGTATTCCTTGGATTGATTTCTGTAGATAAGGCAGATATTATTGGCTTCATTTTTTAAGATGAAAACACCAAGGCTTGGAGAGTTAGGGCTCCGTTGGTGGCATTCTGAGTGTCCGGTCCAAGATTTAAGTTCCGGGTTGTGTGTCGTGCCATGTCGGTTTACGCTCCTTGTACATGCTTTTGAGTCATCTTCACCCAATCTCTCACCTACCGCAGGACCGGCTTATTTTTTACAACGTCCATGACTAGTAGCTATCTACCCTCTGCTTGAATACTCCCGGGGACAGCAGGCTCATTACCTCATCAGGCATCGTTCCATTGTGGGCAGTTCTAGCTCTTCAAAGTTCTAATATAAAGAATTAGGGAGCCCCAGATCTGCTTCTTTGTGCCTAACCCCTGCCCTTGGTGGAAATGTGGAATGATGTACCCCTCTTCCACACACCAGCCCTGCAGATGTTTGCAACCAGCTTTTGTGTGCCTCCGCTGCTTTCTCTTGCACAGGCTGAGCGTCTCCAGTTCCTTCTGCCATTTTTTGTCCGTCCCCTCCGTCTTGGTTTCCCAACCCTTTAGTTTGCTAATCACCCTTCTGAAAGGTTTTTTAGCGATCCTCTTTGTGGTCCAGTGGAAAGTGCAAGAATTTTGGAGTCAGGTAACCCTGGCTAGGACCCAACACCTAACCCACCTTACACAATTTCGGGCTCCTTTGTCTACCTGATAGCCAGCAGGGCAGATCTCAGTCCCTTCAAGGCCACCCTCGCCGTGACATCTCAGGCCTTCATCCTGGAGACCCTTCCCTTGCCCGCGGCGTAGGTGAGAGCGCCCTGCGCCTGCCCTGCCACGGCCTCTCTGCTCACTGCCAGCGCTTCCTGATTCAGCGCAGGTCACCTTGCCTCCATGCCCACCAGCTTCCGCGGACAGAGTTGAGAACCATGCAGGTTCCTGGTGAGTTGGGCAAGAAAGTGATGAAATACCAGGTCCTAGTGGCCAGGCAGAGCAAACAGGTGTTTCTGCAGAATCCAGCGGGCCAGCGCCCAGGGGCGCAGGCTTTGCCGTGTCCCTACCTCCCACAAGGGCAGCCGGCCTTGGAAACAAATGGCTGCTGTGTGGCCGCCGACCTTGGCTCTGAGAGCAGGCAGTAGCTAAATCCAGTCCGAGAGGTGTGCTCCCCGGAAAAGAGCTACAGAACGCAGAAAAAAACATCTTCCCAGGCTTCATTTACCAAAAGAAAGGCCCATAAAAAGAACTTTGTCCCCATTTCCTTTCTCTGCAGAAGGGCAGAGAAATGCAGGGAGAATAACATGTAGCACTGGATGGCTTTATCTAGCACATACCAGCAAGTCTCCCCATATCTCCAGAAGCTCGTATTATAAATATTAAATTTAATCTGCCTTATTTAGATAAGTTTGGTAGGCAAGAACCCCTGTCTTCGAGGTCACCACAGGCGCTCCTGCTGAAATTATCCAGTGCAACCATTGAAAAGTCCAGATCACTTTTACTTTGAAGAGAGGCACTGCTTACCACGTGGAAACCTACCCCCCTTTACTAAATATTATTAGGTCCCTCTACCTTAGGATACTTAACATTCCTTTTGCAAAGTAGCACCAGCAGCTTATGGTACTCCTGATGAAATGCTCAGCGTTCAGACCACGGGGGCATATGAAATGTAACCAGAGCAAGTGGCTCTGGTCCGCAGGAATGAGTCCATTCGAGTTTTTTCCCCCGCCAAACATAGGTCACGTGAAGAGACAAGCTGAAGAGGCCTGGAGCTATTTTTAAGCTTGTGGGGGAACCTCATGGCTGCTTTCCCTCGGGTTGTCCCTTCTGGCTCTTACGTGGGTCTTCTCACCCACCCCTTGTCTAAGAACCCTGACTCCCCAGGAGCAGCCGAGGAGGGAGGCTCTGGGGGATGGTGTGGGCCAGTGTCCAGGGGCCCCAGAAATCCTGGCCGAAGGGCTCGAGTTTGGAGGCTTCCACAGCACCTTCCAAATTGCTTTTTTTTAAACAGGAGTAGCACAGACGTGATGATGGCTGTTTGCTGAGAGCCGCTCGGGCCTTTGGGTGGCAGTTAGGACCGCAGGTCACCACTAGGAGTGCCCTGCGAGAGCTCTTTACCAAAGACCGGCCCGAGTGGTTTGCTTCCTGTGCATGTCGCAGGCTGGTCCCACCCCATCTGCGGCTCACGCAGGGCGACCCTGGGGAAGCTAGAGCTGGGTCCTTCATAGATCAACCCCCCTCCCCACCTTTGTTTGTTTGTTTTTTATTTAATTTTATTTTACCGGGAAGTCCTGGGGATCAACCCAGGTCCCTCCATATGGCCGACGGACGCCCAACAATTTGAGCCACATCCACACCCCCCCCCCGCCCCCTTAAAACCAGTTAGAACTGGGATCAGAGTGTCTACTCCAGCACCTTGGATTTTGCTCTGGGGATATGGATAA
>PVKH010042931.1:0-10776 GCA_004027955.1 Chaetophractus vellerosus | reverse complement strand
ATGCGTAATTACGCGTGTGTTATTTACTTAGGAAAAAAAGCAGGGAAAAGCAATTCTTGTAAACTTAGTTAAAGCATTCTTACCCTTTTAGAATTTAATTAGGGGACTTGCGCATTAATTACTATTGTAAATGGTGCAGGCATTGTGTGACTCATGATTGAGGCGGCCCTTATGGCGGGCTGTCAAACTGTTTTGGCTTCCCCGTTATTACTTTGTAGCTCAAATTGTTGCCTTTATAAAAATTGATACTATGTGTTCTCATTTCCCCCCCAACACATTATAGTCAGGTGGATTCTGTTGCACTGGAAACAGTTTGCCCTTGAACTTTACCAAGTATAAACTGCATTTTGTTTTCCTTTGAAACTATATTTGTGTCTACTCTTTTTATCAGCTGCTAAAATTAAAAAAAAAAAAAAAAATCTGTTCTCAGTAAGTGTTTACCATTCCTGTTGGGCCGGAGTGTTTTTGCATTGGTAACCTAAATCAACTTCGCAAAGGGAATTTTTTGTGTTTTAAACGATGTCTTCATGGAGATGTTTAGCTTCTTAATTGAGCTTTAATTGCTTAAGGATAGCCCATTGCCATGTATTTAACTCTTTTTCACATTCATTTTCTCCCTTATGGTCTTTTCCTTTCTTATTTGCCTTTTCCTTTTGCATCATATTGGGCCACCCAAAGAAACTTCTAGATTAACCAAATCGGGGAACGGGTTTCTTTCACTTGGACAAAATAAAATAGAATTTCTCATATTTCAGGTTTTAATGTAATTCACATCCTATGATTGTAATTTTTAGGTTTATATTGAGGTTATTAACGCAATTCAAATCTTCTGAATGTTTTCTACCCTACAGAATTGTTCCAAATCGCTGGTCTTTTTAGTTTTATAGATATTAATCTGTTCCAGTGATCATTAAGTAATCTGTTCAGTTGGTGAAGGATGGACATCATTAGCTTACCCAATAAAAGATATTTCTGGTTACTTAAAATAATAAGGATCATTTAACAGAAAATAAGCCTGACATCACTGACTAAATAACTGTTTTTTGGCATTTAAATAAGTTTTGTTGTCAAAAGCTATTGAAGCTTTTGTTTTTAAGGTGTAATTCAGCAGCAGAAAGGAGTTTGGAGTTGGGATCTATTTCTCCTTACATTTTTGCTTTGTCAGGTACTGTGTCAGGCTAATCCCTATGAAGTCTTTCCAGGATTTGATTAAAAATTGTCACTACCTCAGGTATAATTTTCATATTCTGTAACGACTGGGTAGAACTTGTAGTCTTGTATTGGTTGTGTATCACTGTTGAATCCCAGCAATGTGACCTTGACTCTTGGCAAGTCACTTAACCTGTCTGCCTAATCTATAAAATGAGAAGTTTGGGCTAGCCAGCTGCTAAAGTCTGTTAGGTCCCTTGGGTTATATAAAAAGGAATCTTGTGTTGTCCCCAGCTACAGAGAACATGCACTAGATTAGGAAGATTATACTAAATATATAAATATCCCTTACACAAGGTAGGTGATGTAGGGGTCAAGAGAAGATACCATTTCATTCTTATGCTTAAGAATCCTCAGCTGATCAGAAGACACCATGGAAAAGGAAAAACTATCCTGTCAAGGAAATTATAGGGCAGTGTCAGCTAATGGCCCAGTGAGAGAGGAACATTTCATAAAGGTTACAAATGTTCTTAGAAGAAGAGATGTGATTAGGTGGGCACATGCTTCCTTTTCAACTCTTGTTTCTAGTTCCATGTGTCCTTTTACCCAAATAAGGATAGTATATCATTTTGCCCATTAGTGCTCTCCCCATGAAGTCAAGGCATTATTCTATTATTGATTTAGCAAACATTTATTGAGCATCTTCTACATTCCAAGTGCAACACTAGGCACTAGGGAGGGGAAGAATGGAAATAGCTAGATTTATTGAGTGCTTATAATTTGCCTGGCACACTTTTCCAAAAACTTAACATGTATTAACTCATTTGATCCTTGCAGCACCTGTGAGGTGGACACTATTATTATCCCTCTTTTATAGTTAAAGAATTTGAGGCACAGAGAGGTTAAGTAACTTCCAGTTGCTGTCTGGCTTTGGTCTATCTTGTCTTTTATTAGAGGCCTGGTTCTTTACCTTGCAAACTTTAAACATCTCTTTGGGGAGGCAGAACCCACAGATACATGAACTACGTCTAGACTAGGTTTTCTCAACCTGGGTACTGTTAGCATTTTGCATTGAATAATTCATTAACGTGAGGGGTGTCTTGTGCCTGTCCCACCTCCAAATTGTGGTAATAAAAATGTTTCCACATACTGCCAAATGTTCCCTGAGGGATAGAATCGCCCCTGGTTGAGAACAGCTGTTCTAGATCTTCATTATTTTCTGAAGATAACCAAACAGTTGGATTTTTAATGTGAAATTCCCAAGACTTTGAGTGTTAAGTTGATATAAATTTACCATGGCAGCTCAAACCCTATCATGTGGACCCCCAATTTGGAACCTGTAGTCTCTGAATGTAAAGATGTGTTGTGTGCTGTTATTCTCCTTTTCCTCCGAACTGCAAATCCTTCTCAAAACAATGTGCCATGTAGCCACTGCCATTTAAACAAAATTAGCACAAGAGATAAACTTAAGTAAACTATCTCTTAATTCACTTTTAGTCATTAATATTGTCACATTATGTCAGTATCATGGGTGTTCAGAAGAGGGAGCTATCATGCCTAGGCGTGGGTGGTGAGCATTTGAACTGGATTTTAAAGAGTGGAATCAATTTTGAAAGGCAGAGGAAGAACAGCAGCAGAAGTAAAGGGACAAGATCTGGAAAGTAGAGGGGGTTTTGAAATAAGAGTAAGGTAATTTTGTTTAACTGGAATATAAGGGATTTATAGAAAACTGGTTGAAGCCAAATTTGGAGAGTCTCTAGTGTCAGATTGAGGAGTTTATGCATAAATCTGTGTGTAGTGGGGAGCTTTTGCACGGTGGTGATGAGATTACATTGGTAGGCTTCAAGGCTGGGATTAGTGATCGGGTATAATTATGGGAGATCAGCTAGTGATCTAGGCAAGAGGTCATGAAGACCTGAATTAAAGTGGTGGTAGAAAAGAGGTGAGAATGCGATACCTGTGGAGGTGGAGTCTGGGATTTGGTAGCTGATTAGTTGTGAGAGGAGTCTAAATACACATCTTGGGAAATACACAAATGGGAAATTGACCCAGCCTCTGAACAGAATAGAGGTGAGAACAGTAATAGGAGTTTGGGGAGAGAAAATATTTCATTTTCCGGTTGTAAAATATCTTTTCTAGTACAACTCAACTGGTCTAATTTCTAAAAATATTTTGGAGGCCAGAGTCATAGAATCATTAAGGATTTAGAGCTGGATATGGCCTTAGCTGGAGATCAGCAGGTATTTTGACCCCTTCATTTTACAAAAGCTATGGTTGAGAAGATCAAGTAACTTGCTCAAGGTTATGTTTTCTGACAAGTGGCAGAGCTGGGATTCAAACAAGACATTTTGATTCCAACTTTAGTGTTATTTCCACTATGCAGTGTTTTATTTTATGTTGTACAATAGAAAAAATATAACTTTGGTGTCTCATTTCTTTCTGAAAAGGTAATTATGTCCATTCAAGTAATGAGTAATTTACTGTAATGTAGGCTATATTGTCTAAAGTAAAACTTACATATATCATGTTTTTTTTTTTTTTAACTAGCTATTGAATGCCATTGTACAACAAAAGCTGTTAAAGGTGCATTCATATATGATATCATATAGCATCTAAAATGGGACACTGAAACATTTTTGCCCGGGACAAGTGCTAAATCATAAAAGACTGGAACAACAGGAGTAAACTGGGGCATACAGTCTCCCTAGCTAAAATGGACCCTGTGCTTACAATTCATCAACTTTTATCTGGAAAAAAAAAAACAAAGTCTGTTTTTGTTTAGCTTTTCTGTTGCTTTCCTGTGATAGGATTTGCAGTCTAATGAATTCATATTTGTGTTTCTTTCTAGCCTAATTTGGCCAACTATGCTAAATCAATTAATAGAATAAATAAATCACAAACTGTACGCTTAGTTTAAAATGTGAAACAACTCTCTGGAAAATTTAAATATAAACATCGAAAAATCTCAGTACCATTCTGTAACCTGTTTTGAATTTTGGCATCTGAAATATGCCTGCAAGTATAAATAAGAAAGACTTAAAATCCATTATGGTTGTGTTTATGACAGCATCACAAGTATTGCCCATGATTGGAAAGACTAAAAGAAATAGATATATGTATTCTTTTCAGACACACTTAGGACAATCTGCCACTCAATATCAGGAAAAATCCCCCCTTGAATTTTAAATAGGGGAAAAATTTTTTTTCTAACCTTTGGGAAAGTTGGAAAAACAGTGCGATGAACACTTGTGTCTCTTTGCCTAGATTTACCGATTAACAATTTATTTGTGTTTCTCTCAAGAACTAGGGCATTTTACATAACAACAGCCAAATTATCCTACTGGGTAAATTTAACTTTGTTACAATACTATTTAGTCCATATTCACATTTCCCCAATGGTCCCAATAGTGTCTTTATTCTTTGTTCTTTTTCCCTAGTTCTTTAATTCAGGGTTGCATTTAATCATCTTGTCTCTTTAGTTTCCTTGCATCAAGAGTTCCCTAACCTTGTCTGCCCCTTGCATGATATAGTCCAGGCTAGTTGTTTTTGCAGGCTTCAATATGAATTTGTCCCATTGTTGCAAGTGAGTAGATTTTGTTTAAAAAGGCAGGAATATCCCATAGGTCATGTTTGTTCTTAGTGCATCACATCAGGCTCTCCCCAACCTCCATTTTTAAGCAAATTAACTGGAAGGTTATTATCCAATATTCTTACCCTTGCACTAACTCAGTGTTTTATTTTAGTTTAAACAGTTAGTTTAAACTGAGATGTAATTTTAAATATTTGAAGTTACAATACTTCATGTTTAAATTGATAATTTGTAGTGATTGATGATTTTCTGAAGAGTATAGCTCCCTTATGAGTTGCTAGACATAAAAGTTCCTTGTTTTCATCTTTGACCAGTGATGCACTTATAACTTTGGTAAGAAAATGAAAGAAATGCCTTGTGGAAGTTAGGGTAGAGTGTGCTACCAGAACAGGGGTTCTCATCCTAGGTTGCACAGAGGGACCTCAGATGATTTGAAGTAGTGTGAAAATTTGAATATGTGTGTGTTTTTAAAAAATGGAGATTGTCCTTGGCATTTATTAGATTTCACAGGGTCATGGCTGTGAAGCAGAAATCCCTAACATTTCTGCACTTGTAACTACAGAAAAGCATTTTGAGTTTTCAGCAGTGCTATGTTATGTGATGATGACTCAGCTGACTTCCCATTTCAAATGGAATGTTGAAATCAGATTGAAACCTGGTTAAGGAATTTTATACTTTGGACCTTACAAGATATTTTCTGTAAACAGCAATTGATTGAATTTTGTATAACAAACAATATTAAACTCACTTGTTTTGCTTTCCTTACTAGTGGTTTTCAGTCAGCTAGCATTTATTGAGCAGCCTGCTGCAGTGATAGCGAATATTTTTATAGTTATAACATCTGTGTTTTGTTGTCCCTTATATTCTTTTGAAGTATCCTCCCAAATTACGTATGTGCACACATGAGGAAATAGTGCTGTATGATGCCTAAATATGTACTGATTTTAAATGTATTTGATCACTTTGATAAGTGACTATACACAAGATGAAATATGTTTTATATATTGTTTTGCTTGGGAATCCCTAGGCAGTTTGAAGCATTTAAGTGAGATGTTTGCCATGTAAAGACAGAAAGGGACCCAAAATGTGAATTCTTTTCACTGCTGCAAGTTAATCATCCTCAAGTCACAGTTCTGAGCCTGTTACTATTTCTTAGAAACCTTTGTTGTCTCCCACGGTGACTCTGGAATTATTGCTCAGTTTGTCTGTTCTCTGTTCCATTTATCTGTTTTGCTTTATTTCTGTCTCTACCACCTCTTGCCCTATCCTCAACTTCATTCTTCAATTTCTCCCTCAAATTTTTTAATAATAGCTTTATTGAGATATAATGTTTTGTTTATTCATACCTTTTTAAACTGTTCAAAATGTACAATTCATTGGTTTTTGGTATATTCATAGAGTTGTGCAACAATTACCACTATCTAATTCCAGAATATTTTCATCACCAAAAAGAACCCCTTTACCCATTAGCTGTGATTCCTCATTTGCCCCTCCCTCCAGCTCCTGGCAATCACTAATCTACTTTCAGTCTCTATGGATTTGCCTGTTCTGGACATTGCATATATTCAGTATGTGATCTTTTGCGTAGCATGTATTAGTACTTCATTCTTTTTATGGCTGAATAATATTCCATTGTATGACCATACCATATTTTGTTTATTCATTAGTTGATGGTAGACATTTCAGTTTCTCCTTTTTGACTATTATGAATAATACTGTGAATATTCATGTACAGGTTTTTGTGTGGACATATCTTCATTTCTCCTGCTGGAACAACTGGATCCACGTGCATGTAATAGATCTATAAATTAACTCAAAAGTGGATTGTAGACCTAAATGTAAGAGCCAAAACTATAAAATTCTTAAAAGAAAACATAGCAGTAAATCTTTGTGACCTTGAATTGGGTAACAACAGCACAGGTAACAACAACAACAATAAAACAACCCCAGATGCACTGGACTTACTAAAATTTAAAGCTTTTAAGCTTCAGAGGATCAAGAAAGTGAAAAGGGAACCCACAGATGGGAGAGAATATTTGGAAATCATAAATCTAATGAGGAACTTGTTCCCAGAATATGTAAAGAACTCTCAGAACTCAACAATAAGATAAATAAATAAATAAATAAATAAATAAATAAATAAATAAATAAATGGGTAAAGTCCATGGAACTACATTATGTAGTGAGCCCTAAGTTAAGCCATGGACTAAAGTTAATAATACATTATAAAAATGTACTATCAATTGTAACAAATTTCCACAATAATGCAAGTTGTTAATAATGTGGTGTATGGGAATCTTGTATTTTATGTATGATTGTTCTATAAATGTACAACTTCTCTAATAAAGAAAAAGAAATATCTATATATTTTAAATGGGCAAGGATCTGAATAGACCTGGTGTGCAAATGACCAATAAGCACATGAAAAGATCTTGACATCATTAGTTATCAGGGATATATGAATCAAAACCACGACATGCCATTTTATAACTGCTAGGATGGCTACAATGGAAAAAGACATAATGACAAGTGCTGATGATGATCTGGAGAGAAATTGGAACCCTCATACACTGCTGGTGGGAATATGAAATAGTGCAGCCACATTGGAAAATAGTGTGGAAGTTCCTCAAAAATAAAAAAATTACTGTTTGACCCAGCAATTCCACTCCTTTCTTTTTCCTTCCTCAATTTCCTTGACTAGACCCTCCAGTACAGTGTTGAATAGAAGTGGCAAAAACCAGACATCCTTATCTTTTTCCTGAACTTAGGGGAAAGCATTCACTCTTTGTCTCCACCCCCCTCCCCAGATGGCTACCTTGTCTGTCTGCTCATTGTGTCTGCTTGTCTTCTTGAGGAGGCACCAGGAACCGAACCCAAGACCTCTTGTGGGAGGCGGGTGCCCACCTGCTTGAGTCACATCCACTCGCTGCTCATTGTGTCAGTTCATCTTTAGGAGGCACTGGGAACTGAACCTGGGACCTCCCATGTGGGAGTCAGACACCCAACTGCTTGAGCCACATCTCCCAGCATTCAGACTTTACCATCAAGTATGATGTGAACTGTGGGTTTTTTTCATGTTTTAATCAGATTAAAGAAATTTCCTTTATTCCTAGTTTGTTGTTTTTGACATGAAAGGATGTTGGATTTTGTCAAGAGCTTTCTGTGTCTGTTGAGATACCATGTGATTTTTGTCCTTTATGAATGTGTTATATTACATTGATTGGTTTTCATGTGTTAAACCAGTGTTGCATTCTTGGGATAAATCCGTCTTGGTTGTGGTGTACAATCCTTTTTATATTTTTCTGGCTCCAGTTTATTCTTTTGTTGAGGATTTTTGAGTCTATATTTATAAGAATTATTGGTCTGTAGTTTTCTCTTGTGATGCCTTTGTCTGCTTTTAGTACCTGATTTGATCTGGTTTGCAATCTGGAACCTGGGACCTCTAGCTGTTGATATGGCACCTTCCTCATTCTGCATTGTGCCATAATACTTTTTCATTTATTCAGTATCTTTTTCTACTGTATGCTCGTTCTCTCCTATGCGGGTCATGTTACAGCTTTCTTTACGGCCCAACTTCAGCCTAGTGCAGTGTTGTTGTTTTTTACCTAGTCATAGTAAATATATACTTACTATGTGCATCAGTTAAGGACTTCATCTGCAATACCTAATTTTAATCTTCACAACAACCTTTTGAGGGAGGTACAGTTTGAGGCTTCTCAGAAATAGGAGATGGGAGGTTTAATGAGAAATTTAACAAGTTGCTTAAAGTTACGTAGGTAGTTGGCAGAGTTGAGATTTAAGTCCATTTCTCTTTGGTACCAGAGCCTGGGCTCTTAGCTGCATGCTATACTGCCTAGGAAATGCTTGTCTAAATAGATTGGATTCTTTAGAAAGAAGTAGAATGAGAGTCGGAGGAAGAGTGAAAAGTGCATTTTGGGTGGTGATGATGGGGTAATAGTGGTAGTAAAGGCAAGGAAGCAGGAATTGGTATCTAATTGGAGGGCCCAGTGGTGGGGAGTACAGAACAGTAGAACTGGTTTTTCCTTTCAGAGCAGCAATTAGTCCTGTTAGGAAGAAGTGAGATTAACATCTGAAATAATTAGAAAGTGAGCATTATTTAATTAAAGGTCAAAGGTGAGATAGGCTTGTGTGGGCCGAAAAGATTCACGAAGGAACTAGTAATTAAGCTAGGCCACAAAAGAGGACTAGGATTTAGGTGGGCAGATTTAGCAAACCTGGAAACCTGGGTTTTTAGTGTGTGTTTTTTTTTTTTAATTTTTTATTTTTTTTATTAGAGAAGTTGTGAGCTTACAAAGCAATCATGCATAATGTGTAGAATAGCCATACGTCACCCCTCCACCAACACCTTACATTACTGTGGAACATTTGTTACAGCTTATGAAAAAATATGATCAGGTTATTACTACTAACTTTGGTCCATAGCTTACGGTTGGTATATTTTTTCCATATATCCCCTAATATTAACACTATGTATTAGTATTGTACATTTGTTATGGTTCATGAGAGAACTGTATTTATACTGTTAACCACACCACAGTCCATCATTCGCCACATGATTCACTGTTATACAGTCCTGTGCCGTGTACATTCTATCCAAAGTGTACATTCAGTTGCTCTCACTTTCATCAGAGTTGTGCAGTCATCACCCCAGTAAACCTTTGAAAGTTTTCCTTAGTCCAAAAAAAAAAAAAATCCCATATCCCCTATTATTGACCTTTAGTGTTGATAAAGTATTTTCTTTGACATTGATGCATGAATATTTCAATATTGCTGTTAACTGTACTCCATAAGTTACATTAATTGTATTTTTCCCATGCATCACTATATTCTTACCACCTTGTAATCAAACCTGGGTTTTGAGTCTATCTTATTCAAAGCCTTGCCTTATACCATCTGACAAATCACTTAGACTTTGTTTCTTGGTCTCTTTAAATGTTGAATGGGAAAAATATCAGTTTTGTTTCAGGGATGTTTTGTGTTCAAAATGGATAATATGTCAGACTACTTTGTAAACTACAGAATGCTTCTGTCATTATGGTGGGAGGCTTTTATACTCTCAATTTCTAATTTCACCAACTTTCCCTGACCTGAGCTTTTTTTTTTTTTTTTTTAAGATTTATTTTTTATTTATTACATATCCCCCCCTTTCTGCTTGCTCTTGCTGTGTGTCCATTCTTCTTTGTTTTTCTATGTTTGCTTCTTGTCTCCCCCCGTCTTTGCGGCGGTGCACCGAGTCGGCCCTCCGGGGCAGCGGCTCGCTCCGTTCGAGGGTGGCTCCATTCCGTTTTCACGGGCGGCTCCGCTCCATGTTTTGCGGGCAGCAGTCCTCCGTGTTTTTGCGGGCTGCCGGCTTCCGTGCTTCACAGGCAGCAGCTCTGCTTTTCACGGGTGACTTTGCCATGCCCATGGGGGCTCCGCCCTGCCCATGGCGGCTTTTTGCCTTGCCCACAGAGGTTTTTGCCCCGCCCACGGCGGCCTGCCTTTCTCAAGGCCGTCTGCCTGCTCCGAGAGGTCCCTGGGAACCGAACCTGGGGCCTCCCATGTGGTACCCCAGCGCGCTCTTTATCCACTGAGCTATCTAGCTGGGCCCCCGACCTGAGCTTTTTATTTTGAAATAATTTCAGTTTTAGAGAAGTGTTGCAAGAATGGAACAAAGAATTCCTGAATATCCTTCACCCACGTTGCTCAAATGTTAACATTAACCATATTTGTTTCATCATTCCTCCTTTACGTTTTATAAATGTACTATTGTTTATGAACTGTTTAAAAATAACTTGCAGATATTATATCCCTTTACCCCTAAAAACTTAAGTATATATTACATAAAAGCAAGGACATTTTCTTGGTAACCACAATACCATTATCAAAATTGGAGAATTAACATTGGTACAGTCTTCATAGCTAATTCATTCAATTTAAATTTTACCAATTGCTGCAATAATGCCTTTTTTTAGAGGTGGTACTGGAGATTGAACCCGGGACCTTGTACATGAGAAGTAGGTGCTTAATCACTTGAG
>PVKH010042930.1:0-10771 GCA_004027955.1 Chaetophractus vellerosus | reverse complement strand
GCCCTGCCCGTGGCGGCTTTTGCCTGTCCGTGGCAGCTTTTTGCCCTGCCCACGGCGGCTCCGGCCCGCCCATGGCGGCTTGCCATTCTCAAGGCGGTCTGCCCGCTAGGAGAGGTCCCCGGGAACCGAACCCAGGGCCTCCCATGTGGTTTCCCAGCGAGCTCTTTATCCACTGAGCTATCTAGCCGGGCCCTATTGTGATTTATTAAAATTTTTAAAAAGATGTATTGCATAATGTCTTTGAAAAATTAAAAAAGATGTCTTAGGTAAAGTACTATGTTCCAGTTTTCCATGGTGAACTTTGGATGGTCAAAGGAATGGTTATGCAGCTATCAGTTTTGAGGGGAAGAATGCTCACACCAAGGTATTATCGTTACTGTGGTGTGGAATGATTCATTGTTCAGGGAAGAGTACTTAGAAAACCCTGGCTATATGTCTAGTTCTTTCACCAATTCTCGGGTAGGACACAACTTCTTTGTAGCTAGCACACGTAAATGAATGTCCTACCATATCTCTTGAGCTTGGTTTAGAGATTAGAAGAGTAATGTGCAAAACACTTTGGTAATTTTAAGATAAATGTCTTAAATGCTGAGGATGATTTATTGAAATTAAGGTTCTCACCAACCACATCCTCTTCCCCCTTTTATTCTGCTTGGACAGTGTAAAGAACATGACCTGGCCACCATCAACCAGTTGCTGGATGATCCGAAGTTGACAGCCAGGAAATACAGAGAATGGAAAATGGTGAACACCCTGCTCATTCAGGACATCTACCAGCAGCGAGCCACATCTGCCCCTGAAGGCAGCCTGCAGGAACTTGAGAAACTACCTGCCTCTGCCTGCCTTGAAAGTTCTTTTTGAGAACAAGCCTGGGTTCTCTTCCCTATGTGTTATCCCAAGCAACACTTCAAGATGTTGCAAGATCTTATGTTTTTCTTAAAAGGAAAAAAGAAAGCTGGTTCCTCAAGCATCAGCTCCTCTCTAAACATGCAATTAGGTGAAGGCATTCACCAAATTCAGCAAGACTCTGTTCCAGTTGCAAAGCATCCGTTGAGCTCGGCATGATGTAACTCAGTCTGGCGGAAATTTCATGTGTTCCTGCTGGGAGCTCAGGTTATGCTAGGCTCTAGGTGGAACATGAGAAGTGAATTTTCTGCTCCTTGCTCTCAAGATAATTACAATTATTATATAGACAAAAGATAAAATTTTACCAGGGGCAATTATTCTTAGTAATATTCTGTTTTACAAAAGAAGGATGTATATATTCCACTTGGTTGGGTAGCTGAGTTCTCCAACTCAATTTTTTTTTTTTTTTTGACTGGAGGAATGCAACTGGAGTTGGACAAGTGTGGAACTGTGGAAGAAACTCCCTTGCCTCTGGTTACAGACCTTGTTCACCTGCGGACAAATGCTTCTTAGAGAGAGGATTGTGGGAGAGCCCAAGTAGGAGCGCGTTCTGTATTGCACTCAAAGGACAACTTGGTGGTTTCACAGTTGACCCAGGTGGGGGCATCTGATCAACCTTCCCTTTCCATGAAACAGCTAGAGAAGAGTATCTCAGCACACCTGGAGACCTCCGCAGGAAATGTTTTATGCTTTTGTCCTTGGTTCTGGTGCTTCTGCACAGTATGAATTTACAGCCAAGTTCCCTGAGGTCAAGGATGGTTATGGGCATCTGAATTGTTTTAATATCTTTGCTCCAAACAAAATCAGCAAGAGTTTAAACACGATTTGTTTTATTTTTGTATGGTTGTGTCACTTTGTGTCCTATGTAAATAGATAGCTATATATTATATGTTTGTTATTTAAATATATTTATAGAAGTTCAAATTACTAGTGTTTAAAAAGATGATATACTATTATATGTTTTGCTCAGTATATATTCTCAAAGTATATTCTTTTTGCTTGAGAAAATAGGGATACTGTTGACTCACGGGGTTTTGATGTTGGACTCTTATGTATGAGGAGTGCTCAAATACCCTCGTGGGATAAATATGGGAGCATGTATTAATAATTTACTGCTTTGTATCTCTCCCCCCACCCCCTTTCTCTCTCTCAACCCAGGGCTCTTAGATTTCTCCATTGACTTTAAGTCACTCTTTTAGAAAAGGCCTTTAATCTTAGGTTATCCCTTCCTTTAAATGCACTTTCCTTTAAGCTTTATGCCATCAAACCAAATGAAACAAGTCTAAACCTTAAACCCAGTGAAACACAGCTAAGATAGCCTTTTGACTAAAGAATACTATTTTGGGGTCCCTTGTTAGAGAAGAGGTTATTTTGATAGAGAAACAACATTAACATCTTTGCTTCCTAATCACCGTGAATATTTCTCACCCTGAGAATAACCACAGCCCACTAAAAACCCATTTTGGCAAATTGTCGACGTAACACATGTTGTTTTGTATCATGGGAGTGTGGCTTGACATTCAACTTGAAATAACCCTCTGGATTTTATCTGCAAGCTAAATGGAAATATTTGTTGAATGTTTCCCCAGGTTTACCAAGACGTTTTAATATTCTGTAAACAAAAAAACAGTCTTCACATTAAGAAAGAAAAATACCAGGAGGCAAGTTGCAGTCACAGAAGCCTCCCTGGGATAAGAGCCCTTGTCAGTCGGGTTGGCCCAGCATTCGTTCAGGGGTTGGATGGGGCCACGGACCACAAAGAAGACAGCCCCCCCCCCCAAGTCTGCACAGGAGAAAAGTAACCACTTAGCTCCTCAGCTTGGACCCTGGTGTTTCTAGCTAGAGAGGCCCATGTTTGAACCTTTCTACTCCGGAAATTGTCATGGGTTCTTCCTGTGATTTGCAGCTACTGGAAGGCTGGTTGTTTAGGACACACAATGTAAACCAAGTGTTGAGGGAATGTGAAATCATAATGGAAGGAAATAATAGTATGACCTAAAACATTCTTCTGGCTTACGGACTTCTAAACAGTTCCTCCTCAATGGAAAGCTTTTGACCGAGGCTTGGAACACATTTAACATGCTGTACGGCGGCTGGCCTTTAATACACATTCAACTGACCTTTTAGTGGAAACCCCTTTACTACCACTCAAATTTAAAGGCAAAATGGGTCCACGAGATAAATTACTCAAGCCTTTCAGTTTTCAAAGTCATTTCAAGAAAATTACCTAGAATTTTTTCTTTTGCAGTTAAAAATGATTCTTGGCAGAACCTCCCCAAATGAAAGTTAAACGAAAGGGCATGATTCTGTGCCCTCCTCTAGACCAAAATTGCCCACCCAGCATCTTTTCTCCTCTGTAAATGTGCTTGCTCTCTACCATGTCTTGGTAGGAAATAGGGGCTGCATCTATGAGTTCCCAACCTTGGTTGTGACTACTGAGAGGGTGATGGGAGACAGGGCGAGTCCAACACTGTCCATAATGTTCAATGTAGGAGTGACCTGGGTAGTTTCCTCTTGGTCAAAGCCAGAGGGTCTGTGGACTGTTCCATGATACAGCCATGGACCGCCCAAGAAGGAAGTAGAGAACCCCTGAGCAGAGCTCGGTCCAAACCTGTGTGACCTGTTAGATATCGGAGCCAGGAGAAGACCTTCTTTGGGGTTGTGGCTTCTCTCTATTGCCAGCCTGCAGACCCCAGACCCAAACCGGTGCCTGACGTGACACCTGCACTCTCTGATATGTTGTAATACAAGTTGCACTGGACGGCCTTGTGCTCCAGGTTGCTTTTAAGACTTCTCAGTTCTGCCACAACAGCTCCCATCTCAGAACAGGATCAAAGGTCTAGAAAGAATCCTGAAGTATAGGGCGACTACAAAGACTCCAGGAAGCCAAGGAAGGAGGGTGTGTTTGGAGTCAGGTTTCAATGCAAAGCCCATGCCTCTCTTCATAGCCCACTGAAGTTTGCAAATCAGCATATTCTGTTGCACTGAAATCTGCGCACTGCGTGTGGCTTTTTGCTACATTGCCTACTTGAAAGCTGAGGGACCTCTTTTTCCCTGAGCAGAATCTCTTCCCTAATGGCCTGAAGGAGACGTTCCCTCTTGCAGAGAGCTGCTGCTGGGCTGTCTGTGAATTGTTTTTTTTATTGACTACTCTGTGCTTCCTTCCTTTCCTTTGGTAAATTATCCTGTTTAGGTTCTGTGAGATCCTTGGATGAAAGAGGTTTATTTAGAGAAATAATGTTTATTCTGGTTTTTACACCAGGAGATGTCAGAGACCAAACTTAGTGATGAGGGTTAGTCACTTAACCTTCCTTTCTCAATTTCTTCTCAAAGGATTTGGATACTTTCCTTCAATAGTCTTTATATGACAAAGTCACAGAAATGGAACAGATAAAAAGAACAAATAATGTCAAGACTTTTGAGGAGAGGTGCTAACCAAATTCAAGCCATATTTAAATTCATGGACACATACCTCTTTGTAAGATACTCTCATTGAATGCTAATATTTTGATCTAGCCACATAGATGATTTAATGAGCAATTTAGGTATAGAGGATACTGTCCAAAAGTCACTTTATATTTAAAGGCTGCCTTATCAGTGTGTGAGTTTTGACTTGGATTTTCCAATTGCTTTCCCTTCCAATCTTTTGTATACTTATCTCACAGAGAAACCGAGTTCTAGAAACTGAGACGACTGTCCAACCTAGGGTTTTTTAATTCATAATTGAAAATAAAAGCCACTCAACTGTATTTTTACAACCCATTTGGAAGTGACTGGGGAGGGGGGATAATCCCACCCCTCACAGAAAGCTGCCATTCTGTGAGAAACATACTGGGCAGCTGCAAGCTACCCTGGGTTGTGAGGCAGGAAGCAGTTTCCTCATCACCTCTGCCCGTCTTTAATTCTATAATCTGTGCCTTCCACCTGACACGCTTGCCCATCCCCCCAATACCACATAGAAAATGTTAAAAAGGGATTCTATGTTTTTTTAAAAATTAGTTTTTATATTCTTTTACTGTGAAGAGACTTAACTGCTCCGTGTTGGTAATTCTTTACCTTTAGTCCAAAGGGGAAGCATGCTCCGGGGAGACATTTGCATCCTATCATAAGAACCAGGGTGTTTATCCGTCTATTTAAACGTCCTTGCATGGCAGCGGTGAGATCTTAGCATTGCATGGTGTTTGGGAAGATATTAATGTGGAAATTATACTTCACACTGTATTGTACTTTCATTCTTTGCCATCTGCCTTCTTTCACTAAACTGCAAAGGTGGCATGACTTATAAGATAAAAGTAAAAACAAGAGAAAATCTATTCAGTAAGATGACATGGAAAACATTTTGAAATATACCACTGGTGTTCATTTCCTGCCCTGCAGTGTTGCTTCCTCAAGAGAAAACCTCTCGCATGTTTAATGGCTGCGCTTTTAGCTTCTGCAAGGGGACAGCGCCCTCTGGTGGCAGTCTCAAAAATAATCGACTTCTACAGTCTAGTGATATTTTCCTTGTATAAACAAAAGGTCACATTATGTTGGGGAATCTATTTTCGTTAATCACCAATGTGGTCTTCTCTAGTTTATAGGTTTATTAGTACAAAAATATTTAGATTTTTTGAAACTGTTGTTGGTCCACAAAATTTGACTTGCACGTCGTATAGCTCCTTGTCGTTGCCCGGCACCACATTTTGTTTAGAGAATTTAAAAAATCTTCAGATCATAAAAGTTAAAACCTGTGGCACATATGTCCCTTAAAAGACAAGGTATTTCCATAAACTATGCACAAATAAAATCTTAAAATATTACAATAAATTGCCTCTCTTTTTCTCCAAATTCCCAACCCATCACCTCAATGTAAGTAACATGCAATCTACAAGTGACTGTCAGACTCATTCAATAGCAGTCACACTTCTTTTTTTTTCCAGAATGAGCCTACTGTTTTATTAAAAAAACAATTTTATTTATACATATTAATAAAGCATCAATACATCCAAAGTGTACAATCAATGGTATTTGGAATAATCACATAGTCGTCAATCATTATTAGAGCGTTTTCATTACTCCAATAATAATAAAAATAAAAACCAGACAAACAAAAAACTGATCACTTCTCAATCTCTCTATGCTGCCCCTGCCATGTATAGCTGCTATTCTGTCTCCATCTCTCTAGTTTACTTGTATTTATAATTTGTAAAAACAGCCCTATATATGCACTGTTACCCTGACTTGTATTTCACAAGAGGTTTCACTATGTTATACAGTCCCATGTTACATTTTCTAGCTTTCCTTCTAGTAATGTACATGACCTTAGACATTCCCTTTCACCCACTGTCATACCCATATAATAGCTCTGCTAGTTACAAACACTACGATGTGATGTGCTTTCACCATTTCTATTCATTTAAAGATTTTCAAACAGCCTTTTTACCAATTCTGCACAGATTAGCACTCAGCTTTCCATTCTCTACCCTCACTCTATTTTCTGGTGACTTATATTCTAATTATAAACTCCATGAGCTTACATAATATATTTAGTTCATAACAGCACAATCATACGGTATTTGTCCTTTTGTGTCTGGCTTGCTTCACTCGATGTAATGTCCTCCAGGTTCATCCATGTTGTCATATGCTTCATGACTTCGTTTCTTCTTACAGCTGCATAATATTCCATCATCACACAACACATCTTAATCTCTAATCGACACATTATGCATAAAAGATTCCATTATATACCTCAAAAACATTGGTTAGGATTTAAGGGTTTGTCCTCATAATCCCCTTCCATTACAAATCGTCGATCAGACTAGATTGGATGAGATTTTCCCTCTTACATTCTTTACCTAAGCATCCACGTTCAGCAGATTTCTCTCCAGACATGCCCTTCCTTGCAGAGATGCCTCATCCTTACCGTGGAGCCATTTTGCTGAGGACCGTATAACACAGTCAACCGTTCTCTCAGGCTTGGGACCGTCCATTTCCAAGGCGGGTCCCCCTGGAAAGCCCATCCCAAACCTGCAGTGTTTGGCTTGGGAATGACGGTCCCCATTGCATATTCTCCAAGAATGCCCTAGGAGGTACTAACCCCATCCTGTGGTACATCTGGAGAAACAGTCTTTCTAAAATGAGATTCCTAAATTGACAATCCTAGGAATTTAAGCATCTTAATTTTCTTCATGATACACAAATAGCTGAGCAGAGCAGACAGTTTCAAAAAATTTACCATTCCACTGAGACTTTCACATAAAGCAATCCTTCCTAATTTGCCTTCTGTCGGAGTTTGAGGGACTTCCGTAAACAGACCCCCCTCTTATCTGCCCAAGTTCTGAACCAATTGAAAAATAATGTAAAAGTCAGCATATACAGAGAGAACCCACATATTGTAATAAAGCTGATATTAGAGAATGTGATTTCAATGTGGACGATCAAAGGGCTTTGTCCACCCTTCCCCCTCCTCCCTTAGACTGGACTTTTCCAAAAGAGTCCCTTAGACCGGCTCTTCCAAAGCAAAGTTTGAATCTGCTGAGCAGACATATTGAGTCTTCCTCAGTGGCCGTCTCGCCCTGTGCAGGTGGAGAGTGATCTAGAAGGAGACCAAATCTCCAGGATTCAGTTCTTTTGAAAGATTTGAGAGCCATGGAGCAGTAGCTGTTGCCCACCGACAGTAACTCGCTCCACTTCTGTGCGTAGAAAATCCCTCTTCCCGGACACCATCTCCATCCTGTAATTGCATTACTGATCTTGGCTAATTTCATATTCTTAAATACCAACCTTATCTGGTGCATTGCCCTCTTCTATGATATGTAGCCATCATGATATTAGGAAGCACATTTTCCTAATCAGTCCCATACTTTTCAAGACTTTTCTTGTTGAACATTATTTCTCAAGCTTTCTCGAAATTGGTCCTTTGTAATTCCTGGATTATGATCAGAGACCTACTCAGGCCTAGGTAATGCTCCCGGTTTAGACCTTTGTGTGTGTACCTAAGGCTTCAGTAATTTGGTGAAGTTGAGTTTTAATTGTCTTTGTACCACCGTCCTTACAATAATCTCACACTCGAAGTTCAGCTACCAAGCAGCTCTTCTTTTAAGAGCTTTTACCCTCCCTTGGCCCTGGGACTTCTGAGATTGCCACCAAACCTTACCCCCTTTTAAGGATTCTTTCGGCTAGAATAAACATGCTAATATCTCTGGAACCCTTATAAACTTGAATACCATATTTAGAGCATGAATGGAACCAGAAAAACCTTCAAATATGAATTGAACTTTGACTGTGTCCCTAAAACACAATTTTTAAAAAATTGAATCAAACTTTTAATTTTGAGATAATTGTAAGTTAACATGCAGTTGTGTGGAATAATACAAAGAGACCCATGTAATTTTACTTAGTCTCTCCCAATGAAAATAACTTGCAAAATTATAGTACAATATCACAACCAGATGTGTGTGTGTGTGTGTCTGTGTGTGTATTTAAATAGAGGAGTTGTGGATTTACAGAACAATCATGCATAAAATACAGGATTCCCATATACCACCCTATTGTTGGCACTTTGCATTGTTGTGGTACATTTGTTACACTTGATGAAAGCACATTTTTATAATTGTACTATTAACTATAGTCCGTGGCTTAACTTAGGGTCCACTGTTTTGTTGTGTAGTTCCATGGATTTTAAAAAAATTATTCTAGTAACATATACACAATCTAAAACTTCCCCTTTTAACCACGTTCAAAAATATAATTCAGCGGTGTTAACTGCATCCACAATGTTGTGCTCCCATCATCACTATCCTTTACATAAACTTTCCATCTCCCCAAACGGAAATTCTGTGCCAATTAAGTGTTAGCTCCCCATTTCCTACCCCTAACCCAGCCCCTGGCAACCTGTACTCTAGTTTCTGACACTACGGAGGTACTTATTCTAATTATTTCATTTAAGTGAAATCATATATTATTTATCCTTTTGTGTCTGGCTTATTTTACTCAACATAATGTCTTCAAGGTTCATCAACGTTGTCACATGTTTCAGAACTTCATTCCTTTTTAAAATATGATTATTACTTTTTTAAAGATACTTAGATTACATAAATGTTACATAAAAAATATAGGGGATTCCCATATGTCCTGCTCCCCTGCCCCCATTTTTCCCACATTAACAACATCCTTCATTGGTGAGGTACATTCATTGCAATTGATGAACACATTTTGGAGCATTGCCACTAAGCATGGTTAAAGTTTACATTGTAGTTTACACTCTCTCCCACCAAGTTCTGTAGGTTATGGCAAGATCTATAATGGCCCGTATCTGTCATTGTAATGTCATTCAGGCCAATTCCCAAGTCTCGAAAATGCCCCATATTATACCTGATTTTCCCTCTCCCTGCCCTCAGAACCCCTAGTGGCCACTGCCTCCACATCGATGATATCATTTCTTCCATTGCTAGAAATCACAATACCTATAGTAGAATACATAGTCCATAGTTCATTCCCCAATCCTGAGGATTCTGGGATGGTGATGTCCACTCCACCTCTAATTGAGAGGAGGCTGCGATCCCATAGGGTCGATGGATTGGACTGTCTTGCTTGCAGTTAGAACTTCATTCCTTTTTACAACTGAATAATATTCCATTGTATGTGTGTACCACATTTTGCTTATCTGTTGATGGATACTTGGGTTGCTTCCATCTTTTGGCAATTGTGAATAATGCTGCTATGAAAATCAGTGTACAAACATCTGTTCGAGTCTCTGCTTTCAGTTTAGTATATACTTGGAAATGGGATTGCTGGGCTCCGTGGTAATTCTAAACTTATCTTTCTGAGGAACCACCAAATTGTTTTACAAAGCAGCTGCACCATTTTTCATTCCTGACAAACATTGAACAAGTTTTCCTATTTCTCCACATCCTCTCCAGTGCTTATTTTTCATTTAAAAAATATTAGCCATTCTAATGAGTGTGAAATGGTATCTCACGGTAGTTTTGATAAGCATTTCCCTAATGGCTAATGATGTTGAACATTTTTTTCATATGCTTTTGGACCATTTATCTTCTTTGGAGAAATGCCTATTTAAGTCCCTTGTCCATTTTTTAAAATTGGGTTGTTTGTCTTTTTGTTGCATTGGAAGATTTCCGTATAATTTCTAGATATTAAACCCTTATCAGTAACATATATACAATCTAACCCTTAAGTTATTTACAAATACTTTCTCCCATTCTATAGATTGTCTTTTTACTTTCATTTTGTAGTCTTCTGATGCACAAAAGTTTTTTAATTTTGATAAGGTCCCATTATCTAGTTTTTTGTTGTTGTTGTTGTTCATGCTTTTGATGTAAAATCTAAGAAACTGTTGCCTAACCCAAGGCCTTGAAGTTGTTTCCTTGTTGTTGTTTTTTCCTAGGAGTTTTTACAGTTTTTCCTTTTTATATTTAAGCCTCTGATCCGTTTGGAGCTAATTTTTGTAGATGGTGAGAGGTAGAGTGCACCTTTATTCTTTTGCATATGGATTTCCAGTTTTCCCAGCACCATTTGTTGAAGAGACTATTCTTTCCCAATCTAGTGGACTTGGCATGCATTTCAGTTCCCTTGTTGCTCAAGCAAACACCATGCAATGGGTTGGCTTAAATAATGGGAACTTTTGGGGCTGGCTGTAGCCCAGTTGGTAGGGAGCCGGTTTACCAATAGGACGCCCTGGGTTCGGTTCCCGGGGCCTCCTCGAGCGGGCAGACCGCCTTGAGAAGGCAAGCCGCCGCGGGCAGGGCAAGCCCCCATGAGCAGGCAGGCCGCAGCATGGTGAGCTGACTCGGTGGGTCCCTGCACCGGGGGGGGGTTGGGCAAGCAGACACGGAAGAACGCAAGAATGAACACGGCAAGAACAAGC
>PVKH010042929.1:0-10773 GCA_004027955.1 Chaetophractus vellerosus | reverse complement strand
ATTTTTCACCATTATTTCTAGCATCTTATATTCACAAAAGATGAACCTGCTCGTACTTTAAATAACTACATTTGAAACAGCAAGGTGGTAATTCCAGGTAGGCTCTAAGAATTCTAGCACGGACCCATTATTTGGAAGGCATATAGCACCTTCAAAAAATGAGCAATGCCCCATACAAAAACACAGCAGAATATTGTCTTTCTGAAGGTTTGCCTTTTTCTATGTATCTGTAAGCTAGGCACCAGATTTATTTCTCAATGACTTGGTCATGTGATTGTTTTGCTATGCAAACTCCCATTTCCATATAGTACTCGAATCCCTGGAGAGATATGTCCTAGTCAATGCACTGCCTTTACTAAAGAGAATGAGAAGAACCTGGTTTGGATCTCAGCAACCATCAATGCTGTAAGTACTCTCAACTCCCTAGTTAAAACTTTCAAGAATTTAGAATAGAAAGAAAGAAAACTGGGTGCCAATGTGGCTCAGTGGTTGAGCGCCGGCTTCCCACATATGAGGTCCTGGGTCTAATCCCTGGCCCCAGTAACTCAAAAAAAGAAAAAAAAAAAAAAAAAAATAAAGGAAAGAAAAGAAAAAAGAAAACTAAGGAGGCTAAATGCAGCTCAAATATAATAAGATGGCACATAACAGAGTACTGCTTTTTCCCAAGAGTGACAACATTCTCCTATAAATATTTAATATCTATTTACAAAATACATCTTTTGAGTTTTCATTTTTCAAACACCACCTCTAGACTGCCACACGTGCTAGTGCCCCACCTCCTGGCACCCCATTTCCTATCCCCTCACTAATGTGTCCCCCATTACCACTAGAGAACATTCTCTTTTGGCCCTTTCATAAGCTCTCTTCTGACACGTCTGCTTATTTCCTGTATATGACCCCTCTTCCACTTTTTAACCACGTTCTTTCCTGTATCTAAAACCTGCAGAAACGGCAAATGTTTTCCAGATACACCCCACCTGATACTTACACTGGCAGTTCTTTTAGACTCATAATACTTTAAGCAGTTTCCTTTGTTTACTACGGCATTTTCTATAATTATCTTTATTAAATCCCCAATTTAATAGATTCTCTGCCAAATTTTCAACTCCCAAATGCCACTAGCCCACCAAAATGAAGTAATGCTTGAATAAAAGGGCAAACTGTGAATTCCTGTGCCTCCAGATCTCCATCACTACCTTTAAATTTATTCCTCAAACCCATTTCAGTATAGAGGCTATATAAAATGCATACTGTAAAACATTAGAATAAACCATAAATTGTTAAATCAAGCAAAATAATCACAGCAGTCACTTATAATATTGCCTGCACTATCTTATATTTACTGTTCCATCTCCACTGAATTAATCAAAATGCACTGCAAGCATTTATTGTGTTCATCATCTAAAGTCCTGTCAGATGAAACAGGAAACAGAAACTGAAAATTTAGATGACCTCAAGTAAAGCAACTCAGAGTGGTAAAGTCAAGAAAAATCAGAAATAAAACCTAAAGACACACCAGTCTAATGTGTGCTGCTACCTCAAACCGCATTACTAGAATACATAATGCTTCCAAGATGAATGCAAATGCCAGTTTCAGCAGGAAATTTTTGCAAATTCTATAAAACAAAACTAACATAAAAATAAACACACACAAACTCTGAAGGATGTGAAATTAAAAACTCAACCATTGATGATTCTTACAGCTTCTTTTCCACCCAGAGCTTCCAACCACAGCTTCCTTTCCTCTTCTGAAAATGCCTGCATGGTCAGAGAAATACCGGGCCTGAAAATAACAACAACAGGTCAGGTTATCCTTTGGCCAGTAGAAGCAAGACCTCCTTTTCTACCTCCTAAGGTTTTATTATGAAGATTGATTAAGCTGTTATTTATTAGAGAAATGCATGCTTCTTGTTATCCAGACATGTTCGGAGTAAAAACGGCAAGTCGTTGTCCACCCCATCCCAAATCCATTTCTGAGAGGACAGTGCTGGTAACTATTTGGTGAGTTTCCTTCCCAATTTCCTAGTGCTCCAGTTTGGTCCTCAGGGCCAGATACTCACATTTCTCAGTTCAGCTTTTCATACATTGGAGATTTTGCCTGAAAACCCTTAATATTGAGGAAGAATATTAAGTAGACAGCCATTAAGTAATTCCATTTACCCCATGGATAGCTTCTCAAATGAAACAATTTTTGCATTTTTGATCAAACAGATCAGAAAATAAATTTTCTGGAAAGGAATTAAAAGGCCATATAGATACTCCAAAACCACAGAACACTGGAAATGAAAATAACTGGTTGAAATGGAAATTGAATGTTAATTTCCTTTTGGCACCAAGTTTTTAAAGTTACCACTCCTGTAATACTATTTCAACTCCTTTAAAACTATTGGATAATCTTTTTCAACTAATGCAAGCTGTAAGATTCAATTGTAGTTCAATAATCACTACAATTCTTATAAGTACTTTAAATCTCTAAAAGTACTGTGACAAGTAATGAATAAGCAAGCCTTCCAACATTCACTCCCACAGGCATTATGCTTTTGCCCCACATGATGGTTATAAAGCATAAGAGAATAAATTATTTGCTTAAATTTCACTACAAAATAACTATAACACAAACTGCAATTAACAGACTCTTATATACAACCACTTTCTCTAAACTATGATTTGTGAAGAAGGAAAAAAAAAAAAATCCCCAGTATAAACCCTACCCCTGATTCTTTGTTGTCTACTCTAAACATTCTTGCATTGCCCCTGGCTGTACCTTGGCAGAGAAGGAAGGTTCTACCTCCTCTAAATCTACTGCTTACAGCATCCTTTCAGAGCAAGAATCAAAGCAAAATGCCCGGACAACCAAGCCAATTTTTTGTTGTTATTGTTGTTTTTTTCATTTATATTAGAGAAGTTGTGAGCTTACAAAATAATCATGCATGTATGCACAGGATTCCTATAAATCACCCAGCCACCGGTACCTTGCATTATTGTGGAATATTTATTACAAATTATGAAAGAAAATAATCAAAATATTACTGTTAACTGTAGTCCATAGCTTACATTTGGTCTATTTTTTTCATAAACCACCCTATTATTAATATCCTGTACTAGTATTTGTTCTTGAGAGAAAATATACAAACATATTTGTACTGTTAACCACACAGTCCACGCCTTGTACAATCCATCCAAACTGTACACTCAGGGGCTCTCAGATTCATCACAGACTTGTGCTGTCATCGCCTCAGTCGATTTTAGAACGTTTTTCTTACTCCAACACAAAAAAAATCCCATACTCCCTTATAACTCCCTATTATCGACCCTTAGCACTGATATAGTATCTTCTTTGACGTGAAGCAAGAATATTAGAGTATTACTAGTCACTATAGTCCATAAGTTACGTTAATTGTATTTTCCCACGTATTGCCATATTCTTACCACATTGTAATAGTGAGGTACATTTGTTCTAGTTCACAGAAGAACATTCTTATATTTGTATTATTAACCATGATCCTCATCCACCACCAAGTTCGCTATACAGTTCCTACATTATTCTCTAGCTTTCTTTCAATTGACATTTAAATCCCTACACTACCCCTTTTCAACCACAATCACATTTCTAAATCAGCAGTTAGTTATAGTCACTATAATGAGTTACCATCTGCTCTATCCATTTCCATACATTTACAATCAACCTTATTAAAACTTCTACATGAAAATCATAAGCTACCCCTTCTCAACCCTCATCCTATCTCCCAGTAATCTATACTCTAGATTTTAACTCCATGGGTTTACTCATAGTATTTACTTCATATTAGTGAGACCATATAATATTTGTCCTTTGTGTCTGGCTTATTTCACTCAACATAACATCCTCAGTGCTCATCCACGTTGTCACATGCATCCCAATATCATTTCTTCTTACAGCTGTATAATAATCTATCATATGTATACACCACATTTTTTTAATCCATTCATTGGTTGATAGACACTTGGGTTCTTTCCATCTTTTGGCAATTGTGAATAATGCCACTATGAACATTGGTGTGCAAATGTATGTCCGTGTCCCTGTTTTCATTTCTTCTGAATATGTTCCTAGTAGCAGTGAGGAACTGCCAACTGTCTTAAACAGGGGTTGCACCATTCTACATTCCCACCAACAGTGAAAGAGTGTTCCTATCTCTATATATCCTCTCCAGCACTTGTAGTTTTCAGTTTTTAAAAAAATAATGGCCATTCTAGAAGGTATGAAAAGATATCTCATTGTAGTTTTGATTTGCATTTCCCTAATAGCTAGTGATGATGAAAATCTTTTCATGTGCTTTTTTGCCATTTGTATTTCATCTTTGGAAAAGAATTTTGCCCATTTTTTAATTGGCTTGCGTGCCATTTTATTGTTCAGTTGTATGATCTAAAGAGTTGTATACCTATAACATGGAAATCAAACCCTTACCGGGTATGTGGCTTCCAAAAATTCTCACCTTTTGAGTAGGCTGCCTTTTCACCTTCTTGACAAAGTCTTTTGAAGAACAAAAGTGTTTAATCTTAGGAAGTCCCATTTATTCATTTTTTTCTTTCATTGCTTGTGCTTTGGGTATAAGATATAAGAAACTACAACCTATCACCAAATCTTGAAGATGCTTCCCTATATTTTCTTCAAGGAGTTTTATGGTTCTCGCTTTTATATTTAGGTCTTAGGTCGATTTTGAGTTAATTTTTGTATTCAATGTGAGCCAGGCATCCTCTTTCTTTCTTTTGGTTATGGATATCCAGTTCTCCCAGCACCATTTGTTCAACACACTGTTCTGCCCCAGCTGGGTAAACTTTACAGCTAAGTCAAAAATCACTTGACTATAGATGTAAGGGTCTATTTCTGAACACTCAATTCAGTTCCACTGGTCTATATGTCCACCTTCAAGCCAGAACCATGCTGTTTTTACCACTGTAGATAGGCAATATGATTTAAAAGTCAAGAAGTGAGAGTCCTCCAACTTTATTCTTGTTGTTTTTGTTGGTTTTTTTTTTTTTTTAGGTATTTCTGGCTATTTGGGGCCCCTTACCCTTCCAAATAAATTTGATAATTGGCTTTTCCATTTATGAAAAAAAAGGTTGTTGGAATTTTTATCAGGATGGCTTTAAATCTGTAAATCAATTTGGGTAGAAATGACATCTTAATGATATTTAGTCTTCCAACCCATGAACATGGAATGTCCTTCCATTTATTCAGGTCACCTCTGATTTCTCTTAGCAGTGTTTTTTAGATTTCTGAATACAAGTCCTTTATGTCCTTGGTTAATCAAATAATACCAATATTTGATTCTTTCAGTCACTATTATAAATGTAATTTTTTTCCTGAGTTCCTCCTCAGACTGCTCATTACTCATGTATAGAAACACTACTGATTTTTGCATATTAATCTTGTATTCCATCACTCTGCTGAACTTGTTTATTAGCTCGAGGAGCTCTGATGTAGATTTTTCAGGACTTTGTAGGTATAGGATATCATCTGTGAATGGTGAAAAGTTTTACTTCTTCCTTCCCAATTTGGACCTATATATCTTTTTCTTGTCTTAATTGCCCTAGACAAAACTTCTAGCAAAATACTGACCAACAATGGAGACAGTGGACATCCTTCTCTTGTTCCTGATTTTAATAGGAAAGCTTTCAGTCTTTCACCACTGAGGATAATGTTAGTTGGGGGGTTTTCATATATGCGCTTTATCACGTTGAGAAAGTTTCTTTCTATTCCTATCTTTCAGTGTGTTTTCATCAAGAGAGCAAGTTGTCAAATGCCTTTTCTGCATCAGTCGAGATGATCATGTGATTTTTCTTTGATTTACATGTCTGGGATAAAACCCACTTGATTATGATGAATAATTCCTTTAATGTGCTACTAGATTCAATTAACAAGTATTTTGTTGAGGATTTTTGCACCTATTTTCATGAGGAAAATGGGTCTATAATTTTCGTTTTTCATAATATCTGTATCTGGCTTTGGTATTAGGGTTATGTTGACTTCACAGAATGAGTTGGTATTGTTCCCCCCTGTTCAAATTATTTTGGAAGAGTTTGAGCAAAATTGACATTAAATCTTCTCTGAATGATTGAGAGAATTCACCTGTAAAGCCATCTGGTCCTGGGCTTTTCATTATAGGGAGGTTTTTGATGACTGTTTCAATCTCTTTTCTTATGATTGATTTGTTGAGGTCTTCCAGTTCTTCTAAGGTCAGTGTGGGTTGTTCGTATGTTTCTAGGAATTTGTACATTTCATCTAAGTTGTCTAGTTTGTTGGTGTACAATTGTTCATGGTATCCTTTTATGATGTTTTCTTTCTGTGGGGTCAGTAGTAATGCCCCCACTCCATTTCTGGTTTTATTTATTTGCATCTTTTCTCTTTTTTCTTTGTCAGTCTAGCTAAAGGTTTGTCAATTTTGTTGATCTTCTCAAAGATCCAACTTTTGGTTTTGTTGATCCTCTCTCTTATTATTTTTGTTGTTGTTGTTTTTGTTCTCTATTTAATTTATTTCTGCTCTGATCTTTATTTCTTTCCTTCTTCTTGCTTTGAGATTAGTCTGCTGTTCTTTTTCTAATTCCTCCGGGTGTGTAGTTAAGTCTGATTTTTAGCTCTTCCTTCTTTTCTAATGTAGGGACTTAATGTTATTAGTTTTCCTCTCAGCACTGTGTTTGCTGCATCCCAAAAGTTTCGATAGGTTGAATTCTCACTTTCATTTGTATTAAGAGTATGTTGTTTAACCTCCGTATCTTTGTGCATTTTCCGGTCCTCTGCCTGTATTGATTTCCAGCTTTATTCCATTATGATCAGAGAAAGTGCTTTGTATAATTTCAATCTTTTTAAATTTATTGAGACCTGTTTTGTGACCCAATATGTGGTCTATCCTGGAGAATGACACATGAGCACTTGAGAAGAATGTATATCCTGCTATTTGGGGGTGCATTGTTCTGTAAAAGTCTGTTAGGTCTAGTTCATTTATCAAATTGTTCAGGTTCTCTATTTCCTTATTGATCTTCTGTCTAGATGTTCTGTTTATTGATGTGAGCAGTGTATTGAAGTCTCCAACTATTATTGTGGAGACATCTATTTCTCCCTAAAGTTTTGCCAGTGTTTGCCTCATATATTTTTGGGGCACCCTGGTTAGGTGCATAGATATTTATGATTATTATTTCTTCTTGGTGGATTGCTCCTCTTAATATATAAAATCCTTCTTTGACTCTTATAACAGCTTTGCTTTTGAAATCTATTTTGAATGATATTAGTATAGCTACCCCAGCTTTTTTGTTTTTGTTTTTGTTTTTTGCTTACTCTATGCATGAAATATTTTTCTAGCCTTCAACTTTCAACTAATTTGTATCCTTAGGTCTGAGATGAGTCTCTTGTAGATAGCATATAGTTAAGTCTTTTTTTTTTTTTTCACCCATACAACAAGTCTATGTCTTTTGATTGGGGAGTTTAATCCATTGACATTCGATGTTATTATAGTAAAGGCAGTACTTACTTCACCCATTTTGACCCTTGGGTTTTATCTATCATATCTTATTTTCACCACTCTTTTTACACTTCCAGTTACTTTTACTGATAATCTTCATTTCCAGACTACCTTCCAAGCTTCTCTCTTCTGTCTTTTCTTTTCAGGCTGTGGCACTCCATTTAATATTTCCTGCAAAGCTGGTCTCTTGGTGTGACAGGCTGAGAATATTTTTGAAACCCCAAAACAGAAAAATTATGTTTGTAAACTAATCTATTCCTCTGGGATTAGATGAACACCCTTTGATTGTATTAAATTCAAAGGATTTAAGCTTACTTAATAAAATCAATTTAGGGCTTTGGATTCGACCATGTAAGTAGAACATGGCTCAGGTTGAGTTCCCACTCCCTTGGTGGGCTGATATAAATGGACACTCACTCAGGAAGACACATGGAAGAGGAGAGAACTTTGTCATTTTTTATCCTGTAGCCCTGGGGAAAGATAAGCAATTTGCTTGATAACTTACAGAGACTGCTGGGGAAAGAGCTGATACTGATACAGAAAGCCCAGAAAGAAACAAGCCTTATTCCAGGAGAGAGAGGAAGCCCTGAGAGACAAGCCCTATGCCAGCCTGCAGCTGAAGTACAAGAAGCCCTGAGAGACAAGCCTAACCAGGAGAGAAAGGACTAGAAGCCCTGAGGGATAGGAAAGACCAGGCAGAGATCAGTGACCATCTTGTTTCAACACATGGCAACTGACTTTGGTAAGAAAGCAACCTTCAGCTTGACTCTTTACAGCCTTGTAACTTTAAGCTTTTATCCCCAAATAAACACCCTTTATAAAAAGTCAACAGATTTCTGGTACTTTGCATCAGTACCCCTTTGGCAGACTGATACAATTGGTAACACTCTCTCTCAATTTCTGTTTATCTGAAAATATTCTAAACTCAACCTCATTTTTGAAGGACAATTTTTCCAGATAAGATTCTTGGCTGGTAGTTTTTCTCTTTCAATAACTTAAATATATGTCATACCACTGCCTTCTTGCCTCCATGGTTTCTGATGAGAAATCAGCATTTAATCTTATTGGACATCCCTTGTTTGTGATGAATTGCTTTTCTTTTGCTGCTTTCAGAATTTTCTCTTTATCTTTCGTTTTTGACATTCTGATTAGTATTTGTCTCAGAGTAGATCGATTCAGATTTATTCAGATTAGAGTATGTTGTGCTTCTTAGACACAGATATCTATGTCCTCCAAAAGGGTTGGGAAAATTTCTACCATTATTTCCTCAAATATTCTTTCTGCCCCCTTTCCCTTCTCTTCTCCTTCTGTGACACCCATGAAATAAGCTGTTTTAAAGAAGTTCCTTGCCTAGGATGTGAAGAGTTTAGCTGTTATCCTTAGTAATCCCTACTCAGCCAAAGAAGGTAAATAAAATTCTGAGGGAAAATATCAGAGGCATGAATGCTTTTTATTTACATCAGTTAAGTGAAAACACAATATTTACATATGGTGGAAGGGGGGGGAGGGAGTCTTAGGTCTGTAAGAATGCTCCAGTCTTGCTAAGAAGAAAAATATCTAAAGACTACCCTAAAATAGTATTTATTCAAACCTTTAATGTGTAATTAAACCACAAAAGTATAAAAAGCAAATATTATAATATTATCAAGTACATAATAGAAAGTGGACAGATTTTTTAATCATGGAATGGCAAAAACTAGCAGAGAAAATGGAACCCGAGGGCAAAAATGGCAAACTCTCTCATAGGAGAATAAATCCAGGGTTTACAAACATTCAATTCAACAAATATTAAGTGACTGCCTACTCTGCTTAAGTCTTGTACCAGAGGGTCAGTAAGCATTTACTGAATACCTACCACGTGCCAGGCCGTACACTAGGCATACAGCCCATGGAGAGCTTACTGTCTAGCAGAGAGAAGAGAAGTTAAACAAATTGGAATTTATTAATTACAGTTGTAGAGAGTGTTGCGACGAGTCCAATGCCAGCTACCTACAAGAAAAAGAGGGAGCAACAAGGACCAGAACAATCAAGTATATGCCCAAATACAGACATTCAACATCAAATACATTAAATAAGAACACTTATCTGTGGGCTAATTCAGGTGCTGGTCGCAGCTGGCAATTTCCACATTTGAAGGTACTATAGGAGTATATAACAAGAAGGCCTGGCCTAAACCAGGAATTTAGGCTTCTCTGGATGAAGATGAATCAGCCGAGTGAAAGGAACAGGGCCAGAGTAGTCTGGTAGGCACAAAAGGCTTAGAGGAAAGATAGAGCACACTTTGGAGAAACAGAGACCAGCCTCAAATTCGGTCCTATAAAGAGAAACAGAGACCAGCCTCAAATTTGGTTCTATAAAGCCAGTCAGAAAGTGGAACAAAAGAAAGCTAAAGTAGCAGACCAGAGTCAGTCCAGCCACATAGGACCTCATTGGCTATGCTAAGGATTTGGTTTACGCCACAGAAGGTTTTTATTTAATAGTAGGGGAATAAAATGAACAGATTAAAACCATACCTAAACACAATTGCTGCTAGACAGAGAATGGATTGAAAATAGGCAACTGTATACAAAGAGATGTTAATAGGCTGGAAAAATGAGATAGAATGGTAAAAATGATGATAGAGAAAAATGAATGGACTTCAGAAATATATGCTATGGGCAACGAAATGAGTAAGAAATCTATTGCTCAAAGAATAAAGAATAAAAAACAGATCAATTACAATGAAAAACTAGTAAAGGGATTCAGTGAAAGTGAAAAAAAAATTATAGTAAACAAGGGCTTTAAAAAGCACTCTCAAAATTCAAACAATGAGCCTGAAGAATTTCTTCATACCCTCCAGTCACTTTTTGTTTTCTCCTATTATTTTCCATTGATGTTCATATACGAGGGGAAATGATATTTCCTATATGTAGATGAATAGGATACTCTTAACCAATTATACAGAAAGCAGCAAACAGGTGTTGACTAGAAGGAAGAATGAGTGATTCTGTTAACTTGGAATACTAGAAATACACACTGAGGCCCGGCTAGATAGCTCAGTGGATAAAGAGCTCGCCGGTGTACCACATGGGAGGCCCTGGGTTCGGTTCCCGGGGACCTCTCCGAGCGGGCAGACGGCCTTGAGAAAGGCAAGCCGCCGTGGGCGGGGCAGAGCCGCCGTGGGCAAGGCAAAAAAAAAAAAGCCGCCACGGGCAGGGCTGAGCCCCCACGGGCATGGCAAGGTCACCCGTGAAAAGCGGAGCTGCTGCCCGCGAAAGCGGAAGCCGGCAGCCCGCAA
>PVKH010042928.1:0-10772 GCA_004027955.1 Chaetophractus vellerosus | reverse complement strand
GGCTTGCCATTCTCAAGGCGGTCTGCCCGCTAGGAGAGGTCCCCGGGAACCGAACCGGGCCCAGGGCCTCCCATGTGGTTTCCCAGCGAGCTCTTTATCCACTGAGCTATCTAGCCGGGCCCCACAACCATTTTTAAAAGTTGTTCTTAAACCATTCCCAGAAGAGGTCCCGTGGGCCTTCATTTAATGAATTAACAAAATTCATTGGTAATGAAGAACATCCATTTATATAAACATTTGTTAGAAATATATAAAAATGATTCTTAGGTTATTTAGAAATCCAATATCTTCCCCTATAATTTTGTCTACATTATTAATTTGATTAACAATCCATTTATCAAGTGCATAACTCTGGTTTAATTATCATAAACATTAAATTAGTGCAGTCTAAATTAATGAAGTTTAACCATATTTAAAATAGAATACTATAAAATAAAAATAATCTCCATCTACAAAAATGGATGAAACATAGATCTTAGAAAAAAAATTTTGGCATAATAATTATTATAATAAGATGTCTTAGATGAGCTGGATTTGAGAGTCAGATATGCCAGCCATGTGGACTTAAGTACATACCTTTCCTTCTTCGTATATTTGCATGCATGCATGCATGCATTGAATAAATATTAATGATGGCCTGTGTTTCAGGCACAATTTGGTGCACTGAAGATACAAGAGTGCACAAAAAGACAAACTCTTTTCCCTCACAAAGTTGACATTCTAGTGGAAGGAGGCAGGTAATAAATAAGATAAATAAGCAAAGACAGTATTTTAGTGAAAAAGGCCAAGGACACAAATCAGATAAGGAAGGGCAATAGTAAGTGCATTTAGCAGGTTGCAATTTAGATAGGGTCCTCAGGAAAGGACTCACCAGTAAAGTGATATTTGAGCCAAAATTTAAAAGAGGTAAGAAAAGGAGTTGTGCTAATTCTTAGGGAAAGAACATTTCAGCAGAGGAAAGAGCAAGTGCCAAAGCCTTGAGACAGGAGCTTACTGGGAATGTTAGGGGCATAATTGGAGGTAGAGGTAATAATGAGAAGAGGAACAGGAAATGACATCTTAGAGGAAACAGGACCAGATCACATGGGACTTTGTAGACCTTTGTAAGGACCATGGTGTAGTTGTTCTGTTGCTCTGACAAAGGATTTTAAGTAGTGACCTGGTCTCACTTTGGTTTTAGCTTTAGAAGATTCTAAATGGCAATCTATATTTAGAATAGACTGAAGGGAAACGACGGAATAACCAAGGAGATCAGTAGGAAGCTATTGCTATAATGCCGGCATGGGAAGAGGGTGACTTGGTCAGGCTGGAATAAATGGAAGGCAGCAGAATTGGTTGGATTCTGGTTATATTTTGAAGGTAGAGTGAAAAAGAGTTTGCTGATTGATTGGATGTGGGATGTAAAACTAAAATAGGAGACCAGAATGACTTCAACATTTTTTAAGATAACCTTTTTATTTTAGAATAATTTTAAGTTTACAGAAAAATTGCAAAGATAATGCAGAGTTCCCATATACCATGCGCTCACTTTCCCTTTTTATTAACTTATTACATTAGTGTGGTATATTTGCTACAGTTAATGAACCACTATTGACCCCTTATTAACTAAAGTCCATACTTCATTCAGATTTCCTTAGTTTTTATATAATGTCCATTTCTGGTCCCGTGCAGGATACTATATTGCATTTAGATGCCATTCCTCCTTAGGTGCCTCCTGGCTATGAGAGTTTCTCAGACTACCTTTGTTTTTGATGACCTTAAGTTTTGAGAAGTACTGGTCAAGTATTTTGAAGAATGTCCCTCAATTGGGACTTGTCTAATATTTTTCTCATGATCAGACTGTGCTTATATGATTTTGGGAGAAAAACCATAGAGGCAAAGTGCCATTTTCATCATCTCATTTTAAGGGTACATACTAGCAATATGACTTATCACTGTTGATGTTAACCTTGATCACCTGGCTAGGGTAGTGTTTATAGGGTTTCTCCATTGTAAAGTTAGACTTTTTTTTTTTACCCTTTCCACACCATATTCTTTGGAAGGAAACCACTATATGCAGTCTATACTTAAGGAGTGGGTAGTCATGCTACATCTTGAAAGCAGAGTATCTATTTACAGTATTTGGAATTCTATGTTATGGGAGATTTTTCTTTTATGTCCCATTTATTTATTTATTCAATAAATTATTTATATCAGAAAGAGGTCAAGATATTTTATACTTTGCATTATAATTTAATACTACTTTATTTTGTTGCTTAAATTGTTGCAGATTTGACCATTTTGAGTTCTTTCAGTTGATTTCAGTATCCATTTTACATGCCCCTATTATTGTCTTTATTGTTTTTTTTTTAATACCCCCTGCTTTCTGGCACTGCAAGATGCTCCATGTTCATCTTGTTTATTTTCTGCCCCAGCTCTAGTATCAGTCATTTCTCCAAGGAACCCTGTTTCCTTTTATTGAAGTATGTATGGAAACCAAGATCTGGACACTAGGTGTGCTCATTGCTACTGGGTGTCCTTGCTTCTAGGCCCTCTCACCTGAGAAAGGAAAGAAATATATGTGTATATACAATTCTGTGTATATACACATATCTATAAATATTTTTATGTGTAACCATATGTACCTTTATTTTTTTTTAAAGATTTATTTATTTTATTACATATCTCCCCTTCCCCCCCCCATTGCGGCGACGCGCCGAGACTTGGTCACTGCGCAGGCGCGGCCTATCCCCGCTTGTGGGCGGTCTCTGCGTCCGATCACGGCCGGCTCCAGTTCGCGGGTGGCTGGCTGCGCTCCATTCACAGGCGACCTGCCCTGCCCGTGGCGGCTTTTGCCCTCTCCGTGGCAGCTTTTTGCCCTGCCCACGGCGGCTCTGGCCCGCCCATGGCGGCTTGCCATTCTCAAGGCGGTCTGCCCGCTAGGAGAGGTCCCCGGGAACCGAACCCAGGGCCTCCCATGTGGTTTCCCAGCAAGCTCTCCATCCACTGAGCTATCTAGCCGGGCCCACCATATGTACCTTTATTAACAAAAAATGAGTTCATATTGGTTTCTCCTCTAATCCGTTATCAAACCTCCTCTAATCCATTACTACATGGATCATTCTAGCCTTCTTCCTTGATTATCTGTAACCTCCCATACCAACAACAAGAAACTTGGCTTACACCATCTGCCATCCATTTACTTAATTGTTCAATTCCAGTATACATGTTTAGTGGTTTCAGAATTTGTTAACTTGTACCCCTGTGGGATATACATTTGTCTACTAAAGCACAATACTGTGCTTTTAATTTCACCTTCCAGTTGTTTATTGCTATTACATAAAACACACACACACACACACACACAATTGACTTCTATAGATTGACCTTTAATCTTGTAACCTTGCTATACTTGTTTATACCTGCTTTGTGGTTTTCAGTTGCTGTTGTTGATTCTTTGGGATTTTCTACATGGATAACAATGTCATTTGCCCAATATGACAGTTTCTTCCTTTCCAATATGTAAACATTTTATTTGATTTTTTTTCTTGTTTTATTGCACTATCTTTTGTCATTCGTCTTACAGACTTCACTCTTTTCCAAAAATACACAGGTCATCACCTTTATGTCCTACCTCTTTCAGTGAAGGTGTTTCATATATTTGTTATACAATTAGATTATTGTGTCACATTCTGTACTCTATATTCGGATCATCTGACCTCTAAATGATTTTTTAAAAAATGGCATACATCAAAGTTCACTCTTTGTGCTGTAAAGTTGTATGGGTTTTGACAATTGTATAGTGCCATGTATCCACCTTACAGTATTATACAATATAGTTTCACCATCCTTAAAATCCTCTTTGTTTGACCTATTCAATCCACCTCCACCACTGCATATCTACCAACCACTAGTCTATTTACTATCTCTAAGGTTTTGCCTTTTCCAAGATATCATTTAAATGTAATCATATAGTCTTTACCTTTACAACCTTTACAAATTAGCTTCTTTCACTTGGCAATGAGCACTTAAGATTCATTCATGTCATTCTTGGCATGGCTTGATTCCTCATTCCTTTTTTTTTTCCTAGGGAAATGATGACTTTTATTTCCACCCTAAATGATTATCACATCATTATTTAAACACATCTGAAAAATCCTGAAAATAATTTAAAGAAGGCACAAAATATTTAACCAGAGAGCTTAAAATGAGAAAATCCAAATATTCCACAGTAACAATAAGTTATGAACACGTTTACACCACAAATATCATTCTGACCAAAAACTATTGTCTTTTGTTAGAAAACCTGTAGCTTAAGCTGACACTAAGTCTTCCATGATAAAAATAACATTGAAACATTTTTTTTCCTCCAAAGATACTCATTATACCACAGGATTCAATGTAAGTATTTCATATATAACAAACTAGTAATTATGACATTTGTTGATGGATGACTACTCCCCAAGAAAAATAATGTACTCTTATAAAATGTTTTTAAAAATAGAAAATTAGGTTATAAAATTCTATCTGGGAAGCAGGAGAAAAAGTTATTCCATGTCAATTAGAATATCAAAGCATTCCAATATTAAATTGTTCCAAAAGCCAACCATCACATAACAGTAATATACTGTAGGGGACATTTCACTGTATCCTGGTTATATGTTGACTACACAGTAAGCTAAACGGTTGGACACATCAGTAAACATTATGTTTGCCATTTCTTATTTAGTCAAAAGAGATATGCTTTTAAAAAATCATTATAAAACTAACTGAAATCATCAATGACATGCAGATACACTAAACCCCAGCAAGGAAACTGCTAAGTTGGAAAATAAAGTAGTCATGCTTCACAACAGATTATAGTGTTTTGAAATACATTCCCTGATCATCAAGACCATTTATTCCAGAAGTCATTTGTAAATTATCTCAGATTCTGAACTAGGTTTCTAAATGAAACTTTTTCCAATCGTGAATAATATTAATAAGGTAAAGATACTTTTTTCTTATTCACTTCTTCATGTGTTCTTCCAAAGGACAACCATGTTGAATAAAGGACAAACAAACTGGGTGGTCATAGGTTGCAAAAACATTTAAAAAATATGAAATAGTCTAGTGACTAAGAGTTGATTGAAAGATAACATCCAATACCTACTGTTTCAAATTAAAAAAAAACACACAGAACTTCTCAGTCTTTTACTTGAAATAATTACGTTCATAAGTAAAGAAATAATGGGCAAAATAAGAGCATCTAAAACACCCAAAATCTTATCAGAATAAAATAAACAGGTGTCTTTCTCCTACTTGGTTGTGATATATATGTATGAGTGTATATTTAATAGCAGTATGGTTTTCCTTTATCATCTATTTTAATTACATAAATCACAAAAACATTTCCAGCCAAGATTGCTGAAAAGAACAATACAAACTCCAGGAATGATTTTTTGTATAAACTACTTCAAATTTTTCCTATGTAACAAAAAATTCCTTTGGAAATGAATCTTTAATGCTACACGACTCTTCAAGTAAATGCGCCTTTTACCATCTTCAGCACTAAACTATAATTACTTGGCAAATTCTCGTTTTCACCAGGTAACATTATCTTTTATTCTCTACTATTCTAATAATATTACATTATTTTTAACAAAAACCTCTTTCATAGTGTCCATCTTATGTCTTCATTATCTATGAATTCTGAGAGATTAAAGTAGACATATAATAAACCAGAAAGATAACTTTATACATAGGATGAATTTTTGAAATGTTGCTACCAATGAAAAATGGGAACTAGTCCTTTATCAGATATATGTTTTGCAAATATTTCCTCCTACTCTGTGGCTTTTCTTTTCATTCTCTTGAGTGTCTTCGTTGAGAAAAAGTTTTTAAAATTTAATAATGTCCAACTTATCCATTTTTTCATTCATGGATCATACTTTTGGTGTTTTATCTAAAACCTCATTTCCAAACACAAGGTCACATAGATTTTTTTTCTGTTTTTTTTTTCCAGAACTTTTCTAGTTTTGCATTTTACAGTTTGATACATGAAGCATTATAAGTTAGTTTTTGTTTAAGGTATGGCATGATTGTGCCTGAATATTTAAATTCATGAAATATCTTCCAAATAACAATCAGGGCAGCAGCTCTCTTGACCAAACACCTGGACATCACATGTTGACACATAAGCTTAGCCATCACAGAGTTATTTCTGTTGCCTTATAACTTTTCTTTCTAATAAAGTCAAAATTTTATATTTTTTGATGCTAGAACACATGATTACATAGTCTATCTTAAATGTAAAGTAATTAAGTAAAACCAAAACTAAATTATGACTGGTTGTTTGGCATCATGTAAATAAAACAACTTGATTTGAACATTTCTGCTTTGAAGCTAGTTGTCTTGGCATTAGGCAGACAGCACAGAAATACTAATTCTAGTTGCTTTTGTCCAGAGCTCTTCAGCACTATGTTGTTTTATATAAGATTTGCACAAAAGAACTGAGAGGAGGCCATTCAGGTGAAAAAGAAAGTAAATTATGGAATGAATGTCAGATAGTTCCATGACAGGAGATAGTTTCATACAGCCACATGTAACCTTCACTCATGATTTTCCTTTGCTTCACTTGATGATTTTCAGATCAGTTGCTAATTCTTCTGCATTGTCTTTGAAATATTTGAAATATTTTCCTTTACTTTGAATGTCTTGAGGACAGTCTTGTTTGTTTTAAGAACTCCTCAGAATTCACCAAGCCATTCACCTGTTCTTTCATCCAGCCCTCCCCCAAGCTCCATGGATTACCCAACCCACTCCCAATCCCACTCAAACTTACATTCCCGTACCATTGGCTCCACTCCTATCATTGCACCAACCTCACCCTCATCCATTCCCAAACCACCACCATCCATCTTATCATAGATTCTGTCCAGATTGAGCATCAGCTTACCATTCTCTACTTCTTTTCTATCTTCTAGCAACCTATCTTCCAGACTCCACTTCTGTGAGTCTGCTCATATCCTTAGCTCATATCAGTGAGATTATGCAATATTTGTCCTTAGTGACTGGCTTACTTCAACATAAGGTCTTCAAGAGGGAGCGGATTTGAGAAGCAGATTTTTGATGTGTGGTGCAAAGCATAAACTCTAATGTAAACTATAGATCATGGTTAGTAACAAAGCTTCTATATGTGTTCATCAATTGTAACAAGAAGGCCACACCCAATTATCCAGGCCTTCAAAGGAAATCTCAAACTTCTGGGGGAGGCTAGCCAAGATTCCATTCCCTAGCAGCTGGGGAAAACTCTAGCCCCAATACATAAAAACATCTTGTCCCAGAACCTCATCCCCCTGGGACACCCGTGCACCCCCACAAGCCAGGGGACCTAGTCTAGGTCAAAGGTTGGAAAAAAGAACCCCTTCAGCCTTCCTGGACAGATCCACATACTGTGACCCTTGTAACTCCTACTGCTCTTAAAGTTGCAGGCATCGTCCCTTGAATCCATCGTTCCAGGGTCAAGAAGGCACACCCTGATAAAGAGAAGGACAGCTGGACAGCCCAATCCTTGCCCAGCCACCCCTTGAAAGCGCGAGTCACCCGGGATCCCTGAGCACTGACATCATCAAATGGCTGCTGAACAGACTCCTGTTCCTAGTGGATCCTGTGCTTATAGGGCCTGCTCACCTTGGTATTTGGCATTGGACTCACTGCTGTGGTCCCTGCAGACTGAACTATAGTGAATAGAGCCCTAATTGCAATTGCTTATTGGTGTATAATAGGATGTTTCTGTGCCTTGCCTTGCTTATCCTTTCCTTCCTTGCCCCTGACCTAGGAGCCAATACCTGCCCACAAAATCTATGGCAGCTGCAAGTTAGTCAAATCTGGGGCAAACAATCCATGCTGAACACTTCAATCCCGTTTTCAGCAGGTGCAACTTCAGCCTCTGTAGTATTTGACAACTTGCAGGGTAATCCAAGATCACGTGTGTTTTGTGTTTTCATTCATTTCCCTGTGTCCTTGCTGAATTTTTTCTATCTTTTTTTCTGTTTGTTCTACTATCTGTCTGATATCAGATGCACTATCTTCGACATCACTAATTATTCCTCTTCCTGTTCAAATCTCCTCTTATGTGTTTTCAGCTTATTTTTTATTTCTTGCATTGTGTCATTCATCACCATCGTATCTGTTTTCTTTTTATGTATGTTTGTGATTTCATCAATATGTTTCCCCAGTGTCTTATTAATACCCTTTATCTCTTCCTTCTCTTCATTAAGTTGATTTGGGATATTTGTTTGGACACCCTTGATAAGTTGTTCCTTGTTCTGCATCTCCTCCTGTTTTTTTAGTGTTTTCATTTGACTGGGCAATGTCTTCCTGTTTTTTGGTAAGGATTGTAATTTTTTGTTGGTGTCTAGGCATCTGTTTATCTTGATGTACTTATTGAGATGGTTAGCTTCTCTTTCTACTCTCGGGTTTTATATATTTGTATTCTTTTGTTTTGTGTTAAGGTTGCTCTTTGACACTTGGTTCCACTTAAGTATCCTTGTAGTTGTCCACATTCCCTTGTAAAAGTATTAAGGCCACAGCAAAGGAAAGAGAGAAGAAGGGAAAAAGAATAATAATTATAATTTTAAAAAGTTAGAAAAGGAACCAGAAAAGGGCCAGGAAAAATTTGTAATAAGAGTGAAAAATCATTAAAAATACAAAGGAATGAGAATAAAACAGGTGGAATAAAAAATGGAACCAGAAAATATAGAATAAAATAAAAGACCATAAAGATGAGAAAAGAAGAAAAAAAATAATAAACAAGAGAAGGTGGAATGAAAGGGAAAATAAAACAATGTAAGAGGAAAAACTGAAAGAAAGGAAAGAAATAAAGAAACTAAGGGGAAAAATAAGGAAAAGAAAAAAAAGGAAACAAAGAAAGAGAAAACACCAAAATGAAAAAATCAACCCACTAAAAACAAGTTTCCCTCTTAGGCCCCTAGGAATTATCTCAGGCTGCTGGTGCTCATCAATCAATCGCCCTGCAGGGTGTCCTCCACAGGTAATGTATCTGGTTTTAGTGAATAAAATAAATAATAATAACAATAAAAATATATAAAATAACAAATCAAAAAATCTAAAACAAAACAATCTCAGTCTATAAGCTCATTGTCACAACATTATGGCTGTGTGCCTGACAACCCACTAGGTCCCTTCTCTTAGGAAATACCAGGAATTGAATGAGGGACATAGCATATGTGAGGCAGGCATTCCTCCACCGAGTTACACTCATTCCTCAAGTTAGGTAAGGCTTCTGAAAGCTTATCTGGCTCTCTCCTCCCTCTTTTTTCTCAGGCAAATTGGGCTTCTAGCAGTTTGCCAACTATCTCTCCTGTCTTCCTTCTCTCCTAGTTCCTCTCTCTCTCATGGTGGTTGGGTGTGACAGCTTGCCTGATCAGATCCACTCTCCCTTCCCCCTGGGGCCACTTCAGTGCTGGCTACAGTCTTTTTTTGAGATTCAAAGAGGGCTTACTTGGCCAAACTCACTGAAGAGAAGCCACTTTCCCTGTTCCTCTCAGGGAGGAGGACTTTCTTTCCCCACTCAGTTGGCTGCAGTGAGCCAGGGGTTTTATCAAGGCTATTCACCTTGAGGGTGTAGTACATGTGCTGTTCCCAGCCACAGGGGCGAGTAACTCATGGTTTACATTTGACCTTTTTATCTCTCTGTCCTGCCCCCTCCTGGATGATGTGCAGCACTTTACTGTTCTGCAGATCCCCAAAGCAGCTCCCTCAGAAAGCTTTTTGCCCTTTCTGCATTGTTTTTGTGAAAGAGTTGAGCCTTGCCTACCTACTCTGACACTATCTTCCCAGAAATCTTAATGTCTTTTATTTCTATAGCCATGTTGTCCTTCAACTCCATGATTTGATTTGGAAGATCTGTGTGAACTTCATTGATTAGTTGTTTCAAGTTCTGTGTCTTATTGGGAGCTTGGATTTGCTCTTTTGCCTGAATCATGGCTTCCTTTTTGTTAGTATGGCTCATAATTTTTTTGCTGATGTCTAAGCATCTGATTATGATGGTATGTTTACTCTGATGCTCAGTTTCCCTCTCTTGCCTAAGGAGTTACTCTGAAGTAGCTGTGTGCTACCACTGTTCTTTGATTTTTGGTTCAACTTGTTCTAGATATTTGGTATTTCCCCTGTTTAACTGTTCAAACCAGGGCTAAGGACCCAGTAATGGGGTGCAGGCCAGTTTCCAAGGGCATTGGAGAGGGGAGCAATAACAGCACCAGATTGCCTTTTTTATTTATTTCTTGCTATTTTCCCCTGCATGAACTTTACCGGCCTTTCAGCAGATGGCACTTTTAGATAGACCTCTCAGTTCAGAAGCCAAATGCTAGGGGGTAATGAAGTCACTGAACCCACCTGGGCTGGCACTGCAGAAGCAATGTCCTTAGGATGGGCCAAGCCTAGGAAACAAAATTTTTCAAAAATTGCTCTTCTTCCTAGGCAGGCCATACCTTCCCTCCCTCTACATCCTCAGTGACTAGTCCAGGGCAGAAGGGAGGATGTTTGAGAAGGCAAATTATCTTTAGCTCCTTCCTGTTCTCAGGGCAATTTCATGGCCCCACCAAGTCTGGAAGTATGTAACCCCTCCAATGCAGCAGACCAACTTTGCTAGTCAAACTCTGAATTTGCCATCAGCTGTGTCATCCATCTCCCCTTTCTTGGGGAAGAGGCCCCCTGCCTCTAGCCACAGGCCAAGGGCCAGAGGGCTCAGTGCTCTTTGTTCTGAAGGCTCGGTGCGTGTGTGTGGGTTT